>CM035406.1:122958689-123161189 GCA_020310875.1 Ceratopteris richardii
TAAGAGACTTGCTCATGTGAATGAAAGAACCTTGAAGGATATATGCAGGGATCAAAGTGTTCTTGGACTGCCGAACATATCAAAGCAACACATGATCAACAGGTGTGATGCATGTCAGATTGGGAAGGCACAAAGACAACCATTCAACCACAAAGGCTACATCCACAACAACTTATTGGATGGGGACCAATTCAAGAACCTTCATTGACAAGATCAAGGTATTATGTCTCATTTATTGACGACCATAGTAGACGGACTGTTCTATACTTTATCAAGAGTAAGAATGAAGTGTTTGATTGCTTCAAGAAGTATCTTGCACATGTGGAGAATCATATAGGTAGATCAATAAAGAAGCTCAAATCTCATGGAGGGGGAGAATACTTCTCCGAAGAGTTTGATGAGTTCTTGGAGGAAAAAGGTATCAAAAGGGAAGTGACTACTAGGTACTCTCCTCAACTAAATGGAATTGTAGAGAGGAGAAACAAGACATTGGTTGGATCAGCCCGAACAATGCTTGAAGAGAAGAAGTTGCACGTTATCTATGGGCAGAAGCTATTTCAATTGCTGTGTACCTTGTCAATAGACTACCATCCAAATCACTTCAAGGTATGACTCCTTATGAAGCATGGCATGGAAGAAAACCTAGTCTTGGACATTGCAAGGTTTTTGGTTGTTTAGCTTATGTTCATGTACCATCACAAATAAGAGGTAAGCTAGATGAAAGGGCAACAAAGGTAGTGTTTATTGGATATGATTCAACTGAGATGGGTTACAGGTTCTTCAATCCTTCAACCAAGCAATTCACTACAAGTAGAGATGTTGTGTTTGCAGAACACAAGTCTTGGTATGATGAAGACAAACAAAAGGTAACACTACCATATGATCTTGATTATGGCTCTCATCAATTAGGAAGAAAGCATGATACACAAGTCCAGGATCCAAGAAGTGATACAAATGATGACCAAGATGAAAGAGAAAAGGATTACAAGCTATGAAAGTCAAGAGGCAAAGAAAAGATGCAAGAGATTGGAGAATGCTCCAAACAAGCACCTAGAAGATCAGCAAGAGAGAAGAAACAACCAGAAAGGTATGGATATGATTCCATATTTGTTACGAAGCATTCAATATACTTGGCAAAAGACTCTATTTCAGAGGAACGCTCAACCTATGAAGAGGCAAAGGGAAACCCTAATTGGGAAAAGGCCATGAAAGAAGAGATAGATGCATTGAAGGAAATGGACACTTGGGATTTGGTTCCAATGTCACCGAATCAAAAGGTAATTGGTTGCAGATGGGTATATAAAGTTAAAAGAAACTCAGATGGATCAGTTTGTAGGTACAAGGCAAGATTAGTTGCCAAAGGATGCTCACAAACTCATGGTATAGACTATGAGGAAACATTCTCACTAGTTGCAAAGATGACTACAATCAGGACATTGATAAGTGTAGTTGCTGCAAGGAATTGGAGACTCCTCCAACTTGATGTGAAGAATGCATTCTTAAATGGTTGGATAAGTGAAGAGGTATACATGTCACTACCACCAGGTTTTGAAAACCCTAATCATCCATCTTATGTTTGCAGACTCAACAAAATATGGATTGAAACAAGCTCCTAGAGCTTGGAATTACAGGTTGGTTACATATCTTCAAGATCAAGGGTTCAAAGCTAACAGGTCAGATCCTTCTCTATTCATCAAAAGGGATCACAATGAGGTTATCTATCTATGTGTATATGTAGATGATATTATTGTGATAGGTGATGATCTAAATGGCATTCAAAGGATCAAGAGACACATGCAAGAGGAGTTCAAAATCAGTGACCTAGGTAAGCTCACATATTTCCTAGGTACACCTTTGGAGATGAATCATAAACTAAGTGTTTATGAAGGTGAGAAAATTGAAGACCTAAAAGAATATCAAAGCTTGGTAGGTAGCTTGATATATGCTACTCATACAAGGGCAGACATCTCATATAGTGTGGGAGTGCTTAGTCAGTTCATGCACTCACCGAGAAGACCACACATGGATGCGGCTAAGAGAGTACTTAAGTATCTCAAAGGTACAATCAATGAAGGTATATTCTATCCTTACTCTTCAGATTTGGATATCAAAATCTACTCAGATGCAGATTGGGCAGGAGCTAAGGATGATATAAAATGTACATCTGGTTACTTAGCATTTGCAGGTTCGAAGCTAGTGTCATAGAGTTCCAAGCAGCAACCAACAATTGCTTTATCTTCAATTGAAGCAGAGTACAGAGGCTTGACCATAGCAACTCAAGAGGCAATATGGTTAAAAGCATTGTATACAGATTTGGGACTAGTGAGTTCCAAACCTCACATATTTGTAGATAATGTAAGTTCCATGCATCTAGCAGCAAATCCTATTTTCCATGCAAGAACCAAGCATATAGAAGTTCATTACCACTTCATCAAGGAGAAGCTCATGGCAAAGGAGATTGACATTTCTTTTGTTCCTACTAAAAAGCAAGTAGCAGATATGATGATGAAGGCATTTGATGGAATAAAGCTTTGTATTTCAAAGCTATGGCAGGTATTCAACCTATCAGAGAATGAAGACTCAAGCATACTTTAGCTTGAGGGGGAGCTGTTGAAACATCAAGCTTACACTATGCTTGAGGTGGATTTGATCTACATCAAAGGCTATCACATCGAAAGAATATCCGTTGGAGAGTTCTTTTTCTTATGCTCATTTATTGTATTTCTTTTGAGAGATTTTTGATGGTTCATTTAGCGTTGTAAAAGCCTTGAGCTTTACACATGTAAAGGTAGAAAGATAGAGCCCAAATCCCACGAATTTGTGGTGGTTGAAGTTGCATTCAATCAAGCAATCAATCACCTAAAAGTAGATCAAACTAAATCTTCACTTTTCCTAGATTGTAGGAAAGTGAATTGATTCCCTCCAACAACCATTCCCACCTTCATTTGAATTAAAAATTCACTTGTAGAAGTCGTGGAACACTCCTAGAGTCTATATAAAGACTTGAAATCACTTGTACATTACATGGAAGCAACATACATACACTTGTGACCATCATTGTCTTGCTCCTTCAATTCTTTGCATCATCTTCTTCGCCAACAGTAATCTTGCAGAGGCTATTGCTCTCTCTTTAGAGCTCCAAATTGAAAACAATATGGCTCATTGGAAAGATATAAGTGTCTAGTTTATGCCTAAAAAATTTCAAAGCATTTAGTTCAGCAAATTAGGAGAAATATGAGTTTTTCTATCTCGGGGTCAATCTCTATGTATTCCTGAAAAATAGGAGGTACCACCGGAGAATGTCGCATTCATTCCTATAGCATATTTTGCTTATTCCTTATAATTTTGTGCATTCTATACACTCAACCCTATTTGTATCACTCCCATAAAAGGATTTTTTCTAATTTTAATCACGCTGGTCGCTAGGGGCATTTGACGTTCATTGTCTCTTCCATAGATAGTAAGTTTTTTGAGCTAGTCGACCTGCGAACATATCTGTTTTGTATCGAATCATTCTCCTTGATGCTCCAAAGTACATAGTGTGTTTCTTTGCACTTATCACATGCTTATAAGGTCTATTTGAGTCTCCATAAGTTCAAGGGCTGGTCTTCTGCCGGTTGGCTAGACCAAACTTCGTCGCTTCGAAATGCATTTTTCTACCTTCTACAAGCTTCTCCAAGTTCTTTCACATATGCATATACATATACATATACATATACATATACATATACATATACATACACATACATACACACACACACACACACACACACACACATATATATATATATATATATATATATATATATATATATATATATATATATATATATATATATATATATATATATATACACACACATATACACACACACACACAC
Source organism: Ceratopteris richardii (assembly GCA_020310875.1). Classification (NCBI taxonomy): domain Eukaryota; kingdom Viridiplantae; phylum Streptophyta; class Polypodiopsida; order Polypodiales; family Pteridaceae; genus Ceratopteris; species Ceratopteris richardii. Next base: position 122,962,571 of record CM035406.1, read on the forward strand.
ATATATATATATATACATATATATATATATATATATATATATATATATATATATATATATATATATATATATATATATATATATATATATATATATAGAGAGAGAGAGAGAGAGAGAGAGAGAGATAGTTGGAGAACCAATCACAAATTGGACATAAATTTGAAGGTCAAAGTCTAAGAAGAAAAGCACATGCCTATGTGAAGGGACAATTTCACACATGTACTATATTTGTAAAGTTAGAATTAAGTTTAGTTCTAGAATTTTCAAAAGTCACGAGATTGAAAAAATCTATATAAGTTAGTTTGTATCAACAGACGCGGAGAGAGAGAGAGAGAGATTTTGTATGACTAAGTATAGTCGGGCTTCTCTGAGTAAGAAAGCACCTGTAAACTTCTGAGTTTCTCATATCTATGAGAAGAACTAATTAAAGTTCTATGTATGAGACTCTCTCCTCAATCTTCATGCTTTGGCTACTGTGTAATGATCCCAAAAGTTCAAGTTTCCCAAGCAAGTTGATGCATGGCATCGAGACTGAGATGATAAGTCATTGTTTTATCTATTTGCTTTAACTACTACTGTAAAGTTTTTCAAAATAGGAGGTTGTTGGACCAACTCGATGCTTGGCATCGAGTTGTATTTGATAAATCCTTATTTTCTATGCTTATGATTCACCTGATGATTTCATGCTTGAAATATGAGGTTTTATGCGAGAAGTCAATGATCGACAATGAATTCGTGCTGAAAAGTGGACTTTTATGCAGCACGTCCATGCCAGGCATCGAATTTGCAGTATAGGGACATACTTTTTGCTTAAACAGGAAAGGTTTCCTATTTTGGCAACTCAAACATAGTCAACTTGTGAAGGTCATAACTTGGTGTGTAGTGCAATTTTTTTAGCAAATAATATCTTATTGGAAAGCTCTTCTCTTCTTGTTTCATGCACCAAGACTTCTTGACAAAATAATATTTGTGCTAAGAGAAATAAGCAAAACATTGAAGGTATGTCATTTTAGTGACTAGAAAATTCAAAAGAAGTAAAGTTCTCAGTTTTGGCTATCATTTTTCAAAGCTTGGAGAAGCATTGACTTAATGGTGACCATAGAGGTTGTCTAGTGTCACATTAATGATTTCTTGTGATCTTTCATACATCAATAAGTGGTATCAGAGCAGAAAGGTTCTAGAGAGTAGTAGGCGTCAAAGGTACGAGAAGTTTTGGAAAGTTTTCATTAAAGTTTCAAAGTTGAAGCATTCAAAGACACAAGACATCGTAAGATTACTTCAAAAGTATATTCATACATAAAGAAATCCAAAAGGTATTATCCTTTATCCTTTAAACTCACAGGTTGAAGCAAAAGCAAAGAATTACGGCAAATCATATCTCCATTTACAAACTGGACAGAGATAATTATCATGCATGGGTAATGAGAATGGAAGCCTTAATTATGAGTAAGGATCTCATGGTGTAAATAATAGGTGAAGAAGAGAATCTAGTATTTGAGGATGAAAGCCGACCAAAGAAAGAGGAACTAGATGCTTTAAAGCATTGGTGGAAGAAGGACGCAAGTGCAAAGGCCTACATCTATAATACAATTTTAGATCGTTTGCTACCACACATTAGACGACTCAAATAAGCTGAATTATATATGGAATGCATTGGAATATCATTTCCAATGTACTAACAAAGGAAGGAAAGAAAGTCTACGATCAGAGTATACTACATTCAAGAAGAATCCAAGTCAAAGTATTGGTGATTATGTCACTAAGATGAAGGATCTAGTAGATAGTTTTGGATCCATAGATGAAGATATTGAAGATCATAGAATGATTGCTCAATTGCTTGCAAGTTTGAGAGGAGATGAAATGTGGAAACCTTTTGTCTTGCCAACAAAACTTTCTTTGAATCATTATGTTCCAGATTTGAATCAAATGCTTGGTTTGATGCTCACATTTGACCAAGACTTGAAGGGAGATGGTAGTTCTGCAATGTACATGAAGAACAAGAAGAAAGGAGATAAAAGTAAAGCAAAGGATGAAGAGGAATCGAGTTCTCAAGTTTATTATGCAAGAGGTAGAAGCACTGGTAGAGGAAAAGCAAGAGATTTTGGAAGAGGAAGAGGTAATCAGGATAACAATAAGAAGGCTTGCTGGATCTGTGGATTTAGTATTCATTTTGCTCATGACTGTTGGCATAATCAATAAGGATCAAATCAAAATCAGAATAACAATAGCAGAGGCAGAGGTGGAAGATATCAAAGTTATCCTTAGAGAGGTAGACAAAATCAAAGAGGATGCTATGGTAGAGGTGGAGGAAGAAATTGGGGACATAATCAATCCTAAAACACCACCTACTATAGTGATGTAAATGACACACAAAATGAAAGTCATACATCATTGATGATGTATTAAATCAGCACATCAGATAAAGAAGATCTAAAAGTATTTTACATTGACTCTAGATATTTTAATCATTTGTCAAGAAACATAGAATTGATGTCAGAATTGGAAAAAGGCATTTCTAGTCATACAGTTCAAACATGTGATAATACAAAACATAATGTACATGCAAGAGTCGAGCAGATTTGTTAACCAATGTTTTGTATGTTCCCACAATACCTACAAACTTGATTAATGTGGGACAGATAGTTGAAAAAGGTTTTCAAGTCAGGTTTACAAATGAAGGAGTATTTGTTGAAGATCCAGAGAATGGATATAATCAGATTGTTTGTGGTAAGAAAGAAGGTAGACTCTTTACTTTAAGAGTGCAAGGAAACATTGGTCAAGCTTTGCTCACCCATGGTGAAGGAGTGATTACAGAACTTGATCTCTGGCATAAGAGATTAGGTCATTTCAATGAAAGAGGAATTAAAGCTATGGCTGCAAATCAATCTGTACTAGGATTACCAAATGTGAAGAGTCAACATATGATTTATGTTGGGATAGATGGATGGATGGATGCTCCACGAGACTGAGTAGGTACTGCCAAATCTGCTTTGTACCAGCCCTCTTTTGCTTCAGAGTTGATAAGTAGACCTTCTTAGCTTTCCAATAACACCAAAAAATGGCCTATGTACTTTGGAAGTGATGTATGTAATGATTGAACCAAAACAGATAACTTTGAAGTTCACAAACTCAAGAAAACCTTCTATTTATGTCTTGACACCTGCTGAATGTTTTGCTCAGTGTGACCAGCACAGTAGAAATTGATAATATTCCTTCTAGGGGTATTTAACTTAGTAAGCCACCATTTGCAAGTGGAATGATGTAAAAAGATAAACTATTAGAGAAATCAATTTAGCAAGTTTAGCTATACCCCCGACTTTTTAGGACTGTAGCAAAAAATGACCAGAGTTCACCTCGATGCAGATTTCTCTGAAATGGCTAAATAGAATCACTTCAAACTTTGCTACATGTAGATGACTTTGAGCTGAATCCAACAAGCTTTGAATCACTTGACTTGGTGAAGAATTGACCGAGATATGCCCTTGACAAGTTGACAGACTTTTGAGTAGACTAACAGAGAACTCAGATATTAATGATGTAAATGTATCTATTAATGAACACTTGTATATAATCCCATTGGCATGATCAACATTGCCAAATGGTGTAGAGAGATGTAGACTATAGTATAGTCCTCACACACACTCAAAATCAGTAGAATGAGGCTCGGGAATGATCTCACTTACCGCGACTTTTCATGTTCACTTTTTATATGTAATGAACAAAGGTTTGAATTCAAATTCAAATTTTGGCTCCCTATGATCAAGCTCCTAAATGCTTGGAGATATTCCTTCAATCAAATGAACTACTTTTTCCACGACTCACTTAGGTAGGTGATTACAAAAGATTCCAAGTCAATTTGACTTTTACAATGAGGTAAAGTGGTAATTAGCCACTAGCATATGTTCCTATGCTTCTTCACGTATGTGTAGACTTTAATGCATCCTTTGAGCCAAATGTGTAGGCTTGCAAATTACACCAACAGCTCCCCCTCAAGCCAAACATTTTGGCTTAAGTCTTCATCTTCAATCTTCAAGTATATCCTGCAATCCAATCATGGATTTGAACCTGCAAAGTTTTGTTCCATCTGAAGCTTTAGTCAACATATGTGCACATTGCATGTTTGTTGTTACATAGGTAAGTTGAATATCCTTGCTTATCAATTTCTCTCTCACATAATGGTAATGAACCTCTATGTGTTTGGTCCTAGCATGATAGATAGGATTAGCTGCAAGGTGAAGAGAACTTGTACATCCAAAGATAATTGGTGACCTAGTATACAATCCCAATTCTGTATACAAAAGCTTAATCCAAATTGCTTCTTGTGTGGCATTAGCCAGTCCTCTGTACTCTGCCTCTGTAGAAGACAAAGCAACAGTAGGTTGCTTCTTTGAAGACCATGAAATTGGTTTGTCACCTGCAAAAGAGATATATCCAGAAGTGCTCCTCCTATCATCCTTGCATCCTGCCCAATCTGCATCTGAATAAATTTTTATATCAATATATGAAGTGTAAGGGAAATACAAACCATGGTTTTGTGTACCCTTGAGATACTTCAAGATTCTTTTGGCAGCCTCTAAGTGAGGTATCCTTGGCTTGTGCATAAATTGACTTAGCACACTTACACCATATGCAATATCAATTCTTGTAAGAGTAGCATAGTTCAAGGTACCCACCATACTTTGATAACCTGTAATGTCTTTGACTTCATCACCTTCATGGGCACTTAGCTTTAGGTTTATATCCATTGGAGTGCTTGCTATTTTAGCATCCTGCAAAAGAAACTTCTTCAACATATCCTGTACATACTTTTTCTGAGTAATGTATATCCTTGAATTAGTGTAAACTAATTCAAGCCCTAAAAAATACTTCAATAAACCAAGATCATTGATCTTGAACTCCTTCATCATCTAGCTTTTGATATACCTGATTCCATTGACATCATTACCTGTAATGATGATGTCATCAACATAAACACAAAGATATATTACCTCTGAATTACTTCTCTTAATGAACAGAGAAGTGTCAGCCTTGCTCATGACAAAACCTTGGTCTTGGAGGTATGTAGTTAACCTGTAATTCCATGCCCTAGGTGCCTGCTTCAATCCATATAAAGCCTTTTTTAATTTGCAAACATAAGTTACCTTCTTAGGGTCCTCATAGCCAGGAGGTTGTGACATATAAACTTCTTCTGAAATCCATCCATTCAAGAAAGCATTCTTGACATCCAATTGGTACATGTTCCAATTCTTTGATGCAGCCACACTTATCAACACTCTGATTGTTTGCATCTTGGCCACAGGAGAAAATGTCTCTTCATAGTCAATGCCTTGGGTTTGTGCAAAACCCTTAGCTACCAATCTGGCTTTGTACCTATTAATTGTTCCATCAGAATTTCTTTTCAACTTATAGATCCATCTGGATCCTATTACCTTCATAGAATCCTTCTTGGGTACTAACTCCCATGTGTCACTCTCCTTGAGTGCTTCAATCTCCTCATCCATAGCTTCTTTCCACTCTGATTTGGTTATTGCTTCTTCATATGAACCTGGTTCTTCATTTGACAAATCTTTGGCAAGATAAACTGAATGTTTAGTAACAAGAGATGTATCATACCCATATCTGATAAGTTTCTTGCTTTCTCTTTGAGATCTTCTGATGGATTGAGTTGAAGATTCAAGTATGTCTTCAAGCTTCTTCATCTTCATTTTACAATCACAAGTCTTAACATTTCCAACTTTAACTATTGAATGCTTTGTATCATCACCTCTTTGGACTTGATGTTTACCTTTTGGTTCCTCAAGATTAGAGAGTAGTGCCACATTGCCAGCCACATGATTTGAGCACCCTGAGGCAATGTAGAATAGGTGGTCATCATTTGTACCTGACTTTGAAGTCATGTTCATGATCAGAAGAGAGTCATCCTGCTCCTCTGTGTAGTTGTTGTAGTCCTTTTTGGTTTTGAATCCTCCTTGGTAGTTGCCATTGTAATTGTTGTTGTAATTGTTGTTGTGGCCTTGGTGATGGTTGAACCTTCCTCTTGACTGTGAGTATCCACCTCTTTGGTAGCCTCTTCCTCTCTGATTTTTGTAATTCTTGAAACACTCATCTGTAGTATGATTTGTTAAACCACAAATGTTGCATGGTGATGAGTTATAGGGTCTCCCCCTACCTTGTTTACCTCCTTTGCCCCTTCCTCTTGAAGATCTACCTCTCCTTGCATAGTTGGCTTGGGAGGTAGAGCCTTCATCTTCCATTTTTTTGCTCTTGCCTTTATCCTTAGACTTCTTATCAGTGTATAGGGCAGAAGAGTTATTACCTTTGGATGTATCTCCATTTTTGGTGAGCTTTGCTTCATGTGTAAATAGTTGTCCCATGAGAGTTGTAAGATCTGGAGTGTGCATGTCCATGTAAAGATCCATTGCAGTGGTGAAGCTTTCCCATTTGTCATCAGCCTTGATTCCATTGATCACTTGCCTTACAATTTGTTCTTCTTCAATCTCTTCTCCTATGCTTGCTAACTGATCTGCAACATCTTTGATCTTGGTCACAAATTCTGAAACAGCTTGCTTAGGCTGCTTCCTTAGTGTTGTGAATTCAATCCACAACTGATTTTTCATAGCCCTTGTATTGGAGGAAAAGTATGATGACAAGGTTTCCCAAGTTTCTTGGGATGTCTTACAATTTCTGATATGTGGCAAAAGAAAGTCAGAGATAGAGTTGAATAAATATGACCTTGCCAATTATTGATCTCCAAAGTACAGCTAGAACTAGGTGAAACCCAACAGGACCTAGTTGACTTTTTCACAAACTTGTATTCAAAGACCAGTTTTCTTGCAGAGCAAACTGCTCTTTACTCACTTAGAATTTTCCAAAACTGTTTCACACACATAAACTAGAATCTAAGAGCTTTCCAACAAGCTATAGAACACCTCAAATGGATAAATACATAATGAGCTATGACCTTTGCAATATGCAGCTTTAATGGAGACCTTGAAACAGAGGGTAAAACCAGAGAACATACACTACTTGCAGAGAGTATTGCTCTCAACTCACAAATCCAATGATTATGAAAATTTACAGGAATAAAGTAGACAGTAAGCGCTTTGAAATGAGCTATCAAACATGTAATTTGGATATATAATGAGGGAGATACAAGCTCTGCAATCTCTACATACAAAACTACAGCAGCATAGAGATACACATATGACTCTCTTGGACATCCCACAAGATCACGACTTTTCTCCTCTTTTTATAGCATGGGAAACTAATCTAAAACCTTCCTAATACATCTAAATTCGTGGTAGACACTTGGGTGGAGGTATTACATGACTGAAGTGTTCAAATAAGCAAAGTATTGATGGACTTTGAGAACTAGCCACATCGACCTTCCACTAGGACACCACTGCAGCTCCCTTGTGACTCACTAATTTGACTCACCATGTTCTAGAACTCACATGGTATTTTTGAAATATGAGCCTTCTTTAAGTATTTGAAGACTTCCCAAAGGTATTTACATAATTTGAAACTTGTACCCTACATAAAACAAATGTTCGCAACATTCTCCCCCTCAAGTTTCAAAGGGTATTTCCTTCATGCCAAGAATATAGTTGAATCTTTGAAGCTTTGGTCCATCCAAGGATTTGGTGAAGATATCTGCAACTTGATCCTTTGTTCCTACAAAAGAAACTTGTACTTCATTGTTTATGGCCTTCTCTCGAACATAATGATAGTGAACCTCTATATGCTTTGTTCTAGCATGAAAGATAGGATTTGAGGTCATATGAATGCTACTCAAGTTATCCCCATATATTAGTGGTACATCAACCTGCACATTCAAGTCATGAAACAACTTTTTAAACCACATAACCTCAGTAGTAGCCAACGCTAAACCTCTATACTCAGCCTCTGTAGAAGATAAAGCAACTGTAGGCTGTTTCTTTGAACTCCATGTTAATGTCTTGTTTCCTGCTATTACTACATATCCACTTGTGGATCTTCTATCATCTTTGCTTCCAGCCCAATCTGCATCACTAAAGACTTTAAGAGTTAGATCAGCATCATGACTATAAAATAATCCTTTGTTCATGGTACCTTTCAAATACCTAAGCACTCTTTTCGCTGCATGCATATGAGGTACTCTAGGTTCATGCATAAACTGTGACAATACTCCGACTGCATTGCATATATCAGGTCTAGTTTTTGTTGCATAAATCAAAGATCCTATTATGGATCTATATGCATTCATATCATGCAATTCATCACCTTCCTTTGCACTCAACTTTACATTACATTCCATTGGAGTAGAAACAAATTTACATTCCTGCATACCAAACCTTTTCAGCATATCACATATATACTTTCTCTGTATCAACCACATACCTTCATCGCCATACACAATTTCAATCCCAAGAAAGTATCTAAGCAAACCAAGATCTGAAATTTTAAATTCCTTTCCCAAATTACCTTTTATCTCATCAATTGCTTTTGCATCATTCCCTGTAATCAACAAGTCATCCACATAAATGCATACATAGACACACATGTCATCTACATGTTTTACATAAAGTGAAGGATCAGCATGACTCGTTGTGTATCCTTGCAGCATAAGATACTTTAACAACCTTGCATTCCATGCCCTTGGTGCCTGTTTAAGACCATATAATGCCTTCTTTAACCTGTATACATGATTAGAACATTTTGCATCCACATAACCATCTGGTTGTGACATATACACTTCTTCATTTAACTCACCATTAAGAAAGGCATTCTTTATATCGAGTTGATATATATTCCACCTTTTGCTTGCAGCTAAAGCCAACAAAGTTCTCACCGTTGCCATGTTTGCTACTGGACTGAATGTTTCTTCATAGTCCAATCCTTGAGTTTGATTATATCCTTTTGCTACAAGTCTAGCCTTATATCTTGACACACTACCATCACTATTTCTTTTAATCTTAAAAACCCACTTGCAACCAATTACCTTTTGTTTTGGTGTCTTTGGAACTAAATTCCAAGTCTTGTTATCCTGTAGTGCTTCCATTTCTTCTCTCATTGCTTTCTCCCACTTTTCATCTCCTTTTGCCTCATCATAACATGTGGGTTCATTTTCCTGCTCAACTTTTGTCATAAAAACATAATGAGTTTTCATGAAAGATTCATAAGTATACCTTTGAGGTTGCTTACTCACTCTTGAAGTTCTTCTTACCTCCAATGTAGATGCTCTTCCTTTCTTATTAGGAACCATTGATGATTCTCCATACTCACATACATCACTAATTTCCTCTCCTTCATCATTAACTTCAACAAGTTTGAGTTTACCTTTACTTTTAACACTTGGAGGTGACTCTTGCCTTAATCTTCCATTGGAAAGTTATCCTCTTTCTTCATCCAAACCACTCCTTTCATCATTTAAACTTCCTGATGGCTAAACTATGCATTCATCTCCTTCAACCACACCTTCTTCATTTTTATCCATGACCTGCAAACAATTCTTATCTGCATACCATGAAAGTGATTCATCAAAGTTTACATCTCTTGACACAACAACCTTATTGGTATGAGGATTATAACATCTATATCCTCTTTGAGTATCTGCATAACCAATAAATATACATTTTTCTGATTTCGCATCAAGTTTAGATCTCACCTCACTAGGTACATGCACATAACATATACAACCAAATACTTTCAAATGACTTACACTTGGTTTCCTTCCATGCCATACCTCATATGGTGTCAAATGATGAACTCCAGCAGTAGGTACTCTATTCATAATGTACACACTTGTGCTAACAGCTTCAGCCCAAAAAGAATTAGGCAAACACATATCATTTAGCATGCTTCTAGATGCATCTGCTATGATTCTGTTTCTTCTTTCTTCGACTCCATTTTGTTGTGGAGTATACCTGCATGTAAATTCTTTTTTGATACCTTCATCATACAAAAAATCAGTAAAAGCTTGAGAGAAATACTCTCCCCCTCCATCGGATCTTAGCTTCTTAACATATCTTCCTGTTTGCTTCTCGACAAATGATTTAAAATTTTTGAAACAATCAAAGACTTCACTCTTATGTTTAATGAAAAACACAAATGTCATTATACTATGATCATCAATGAATGATACATAGTACTTATTACCAGCCAAGGATGCCTCTTTAGTAGGACCCCATACGTCCGTGTGTATAAGATCTAGCAATCCACTGCTTACATAGCTTGAATGCTTGAAAGGTTGTCTACTCTGCTTACCCATTTGACATGCTTCACAAAGATGCACCATATGTTGCTTAGTAAGATCAGGTAACCCTTCAACAATCCTCTTCTTTGATAGCTCCTTTAACCTGTGTACATTCATGTGTCCAATCCTTTTGTGCCATAGATCAAGCTCTGCTATTCGATGCATACCATAAGAGAAATAGTTTGTATGATTTGGGTTTACCTTGAATGTAAACAATCTACCTTGTTTTTTACCTCTAGCAATTAACCTCCTTTGCTTTGGATCCTCAATGAAGCAACCTGCATGATTAAATCTTATTTGCAAACCTTTTTCTACCATTTGACCAACTGACATCAAATTCTTAGTGATCGTTGGCACATAAAGTACATCCTTCAAGCAATTTGTCTTGCTCTTATCCTGCATAACGACATCTCCAACTTGCATAATCTTATGTGTTGTATCATCTCCTGTTTCAACATGACCTTTACACGAAGGATTATGCATATTAGAAAACCATGAAGCATCATGAGACATGTGATTAGAACAGCCACTATCTACATACCATACATCGCTATTGCAATTCATATTAGTTTCTACATTCATCATAAGAAGAGTATCATAATCATCACTTTTACCTTCAATTGCATAATTTCCTTGTTGCTTACCTCTTCTTGAATAGCCTCCTCTTCGATTACCACCTTGATTATTTTCATTTTGATAACAATCTTTGGCATAGTGTCCATACCTTCCACATATATAGCAATTGTTCTTATCTTCACTCCTTTGTCTTTGATTGTAGTTGTAGTAGCCTCTCGTACCTGTAGCACTTGATCTTCCTCTTCCTCTTGTGTTGAAGAAGCCACTTGAAGTCCCTTGATCATTGCTCCTTCTTCCTCGACCTCTATTTGAACCTCTTCTACCTCTGTTTCCACCTCTTGATGATCCTACATAAAGAGCTTGTCCTTGAGATCCTTTTTGATTTGAAGTATTTCCATTTAGATTCATCTCCTCCGTGACCATGAGGGCAATAAGTTGATCAGAATCTGGTAATTCTCCTCTGACATAAACTGAAGTAATGAAGGGTTTCCATCTCTCATCATCTTTGAGTCCGTTGAGAGTATGTGCAACCAAGTCATCGTCCTCCACATGAGCTTGAATTGATCCTAGTTGATCTGCTATCTCTTTAACTTTCAATATGTAATCATTGACCGATGTCCTTGTATCTTTCTTTATGTTATTCAACTCATTTTTGAGTTGAATCTTCCTTGCTCTTGTACCTGTAGCATACAACCTTTCCAATGCAAGCCAAACATCTCTACTTGTGTCTAGATCTTGTATGTGTCCTACCATTGAATCTTGAATATTTTGTGATAAAATGAATATAACCCTTTTGTCTCTCTCATTCCAAAGCCTAAATTCCCTCAATTGATGTTGATTTGGGTCGTCTGGTAATGTGGGTTTGATATCTGTGCCATCAATCAAACCATACAAGCCTCTACCTTGCAAGTATGTTGTGATTCTAAACTTCCATGCTTGATAATTGGACTTATCAAGCTTCTCTATTTGTGCATGTTGGTCTCCCATAATAAAAATGCTAAGCTTCCTCCTTTAAGCCTTCTTTCCAATGTGTGTGATGAGAAGAAATATAATATTTACCTTGTAAATGAGGTATGTGCACCTTTCTTTGCTTGGATGTTGCTTGAGATGCCTCCTTGCGATCTTCTTCTCCCTTTGTGTAGTGTTGATGATGAACTGCTTCTTTGATAGCTTCAAATTCTTCATCAAGGTATGATAACCTTCTCCAAGCCTCCAAGTACTTGCTCTGATACCAATGTTGGAGTTTATTGATCTCCAAAGTACAGCTAGAAGTAGGTGAAACCCAACAGGACCTAGTTGACTTTTTCACAAACTTGTATTCACAGACCAGTTTTCTTGCAGAGCAAACTGCTCTTTACTCACTTAGAATTTTCAGAAACTCTTTCACACACATAAACTAGACTCTAAGAGCTTTCCATCAAGCTATAGAACACGTCAAATGGATAAATACACAATGAGCTATGACCTCTGCAATATGCAGCTTTAATGGAAACCTTGAAACAGAGGGTAAAACCAAAGAACATACACTTTTTGCAGAGAGTATTGCTCTCAGCTCACAAATTCAATGATAATGCAAATTTACAGGAAGAAAGTAGGCAGTAAGAGCTTTGAAATGAGCTATCAAACATGTAATTTGGATATATAATGAGGGAGATACAAGCTCTGCAATCTCTACATACAAAACTACAGCAGCATAGAGATACACATATGACTCTCTTGGACATCCCACAAGATCACGACTTTTCTCCTCTTTTTATAGCATGGGAAACTAATCTAAAACCCTGCTAATACATCTAAATTCGTGGTAGACACTTGGGTGGAGGTATTACATGACTGAAGTGCTCAAATAAGCAAAGTATTGATGGACTTTAAGAACTAGCCACATCGACCTTCCACTAGGACACCACTGCAGCTCCCTTGTGACTCACTAATTTGACTCACCATGTTCTAGAACTCATGTGGTATTTTTGCTACATTTTATGAATAATGTGAGCCTTCTTGAAGTATTTGAAGACTTCCCAAAGGTATTTACATAATTTGAAACTTGTACCCTACATAAAACAAATGTTCGCAACACCAATGCATCCTTAGCACACCATGTGTTGAGTTTTTCTTGTTCTTCCTTGGTTGGCAATCCTCTTGCTTTGAATGAGGGCAATTCCTCATCTCCTGAGATGTATCCATAGAGACTCTTTCCTTGTAGGTAGGTCTTCATCCTTAGAGACCAAGCTTGATAGTTGTTCCTCTCCAATTTATCAATAAATGAAGGAAAACCATCTCCCATTTTACCTCTATTGCTCCCATACCACTGTTGGGATAGATGGATGGATGCTCCAAGAGACTGAGTAGGTACTGCCAAACCTGCTTTGTACCAGCCCTCTTTTGCTTCAGAGTTGATAAGTAGACCTTCTTAGCTTTCCAATAACACCAAAAAATGGCCTACGTACTTTGGAAGTGATGTGTGTAATGATTGAACCAAAACAGATAACTTTGAAGTTCACAAACTCAAGAAAACCTTATATTTATGTCTTGACACCTGCTGAATGTTTTGCTCAATGTGACCAACACAGTAGAAATTGATAAAATTCCTTCCAGGGGTATTTAATTAACTTAGTAAGCTACCATTTGCAAGTGGAATGATGTAAAAAGATAAACTATGCTAAGAGAAATCAATTTAGCAAGTTTAGCTATACCCCCGACTTTTTAGGACTATAGTACAAAATGACCAGAGTTCACCTCGAGGCAGATTTCTCTGAAATGGCTGAATAGAATCACTTCAAACTTTGATAACATGTAGATGACTTTGAGCTGAATCCAACAAGCTTTGAATCACTTGATTTGGTGAAGAATTGACCGAGATATGCCCTTGACAAGTTGACAGACTTTTGACTAGACTAACAGAGAACTCAGATATTAATGATGTAAATGTATCTATTAATGAACACTTGTATACAATCCCATTGGCATTATCAACATTGCCAAATGGTGTAGAGAGGTGTAGACTATATTATAGTCCTCACACACACTCAAAATTAGTAGAATGAGGCTCGGGAATGATCTCACTTACCGCGACTTTTCATGTTCACTTTTTATATGTAATGAACAAAGGTTTGAATTCAAATTCAAATTTTGGCTCCCTATGATCAAGATCCTAAATGCTTGGAGATATTCCTTCAATCAAATGAACTACTTTTTCCACGACTCACTTAGGTAGGTGATTACAAGAGATTCCAAGTCAATTTGACTTTTACAATGAGGTAAAGTGGTAATTAGCCACTAGCATATGTTCCTATGCTTCTTCATTTATGTGTAGACTTTAATGCATCCTTTGAGACAAATGTGTAGGCTTGCAAATTACACCAACAATTTATAAATGTGAAGCATGTAAGATGGGAAAAACACACAGGTTACCATCTCAGAAGAAAGGATTCAAACATGATGGAGTACTAGAGTTCATTCATATAGATGTATGGGGAACAACAAAAGAAGGATCTATTAGTGGGTCAAGATATTATGTTCTTTTCATTGATGATTCTACAAGATGGATAACTCTGTATGTCTTGAAGAAAAGATCATAAGTGTTTGGAGCTTTCAAACATTTTCATGCATATGCAGAGAGATTCACAGGTCAAAAGCTTAAGAGATTGAGGTCTGATGGAGGGGGAGAATACTTCTCCCAAAAGTTCAATGATTATCTTTGTAATGAAGGTATTAAGAGAGGAATAACATGCAAGAATACACCACAACAAAATGGTGTAGCAGAAAGAAGAAATAGGACTTTGGTTGAGTTTGGTAGAGCTATGCTAAAGGAGAAGAGTTGTCCAAATTATCTTTGGGCTGAGGCTGTAAATACAGATACATATCTTGTGAATAGATTACCATGTACAGCTCTAAATGGAATGACTCCATATGAAGCTTGGTCGGGTAAGAAACCAATACTAGATCATTGTAGAGTGTTTGGATCAATTGCATATGCTTATGTGCCATCACAACTTAGAAATAAACTTGAACCAAAGGCAAAAAATATGTGTTCATTGGTTATCATGAAAAGCAGATGGGTTACACGTTGTGCAATCCTCTAACCAAACAATTTCTTGTTTCTAGAGATGTTACATTTGATGAACAGAAAAGTTGGTATGCAGATCAAAGTCACAGAGTTGAAGAATTTGAAGAAGAGGTAAGAAGACATGAGAAAGGGAAATCAAGTTTGCAGGTGAATGGAGATGAAGAGTATATGCAAGCAAGTACATCGAGAAGTGGATTAACAAGAAGAAATGAAGAAGCTCCTATATTTAATTAAGAGGTGTATCCAGACACACATGAAGAATGTGAACTAAGGAGGTCAAGTAGGACAAGAAGACAACCAAAAAAGTATTCTTATGATACTTCTTACATAACTCAGGAGAACTATGCATATATGGTCAAAGATGATGAAGCACCTCAAAACTATGATGAAGCAAAAGGTAAGAAGCAATGGGAAGAAGCAATGAAGGAAGAATTCAATGCACTAGAGAAGGCTTGGGAACTTGTTTCTAAACCAAATGGTAAGAAGTTAATTGGAAATAAATGGGCTTATAAAGTGAAGAAGCTTGCAGATGGAAGTATAGCCAGATATAAAGCTAGACTAGTGGTGAAAGGCTATGCCCAAACTTATGGCATAGACTATGATGAGACATTCAGTCTTGTAGCTAAGATGTCAACTATAAAGACGATCATTGTTATTGCAGCTTCAAAGGGATGGACTATGAGTCAACTGGATATAAAGAATGCATTCTTGAATGGATACATATGAGATGAGGTATACATGGAACAACCTCAAGGGTTTATAGATTCTAGGTATCCAAATTTTGTCTGCGGATTGAGAAGAGCACTCTATGGATTGAAGCAAGCTCCAAGAGCATGGAACTCTAGATTGGTGAAGTATCTCAATGATCTTGGATATCAAAGTTCAAAAGCAGATCCAAGTCTACTCATCAAAAGAATAGAGGAAGGTAAAATCTACATTTGTATTTATGTAGATGATATTATAATCACAGGTACTCTAGATGAAGGAACTAAGGAGGTAAAGAGATTACTTGAGATAGAATTCAAGATCAGTGACCTAAGAAAGTTATCATATTTTCTTGGAATGGAAGTCACTTATACAGATCATGGCATATATGTATCACAAGAAAGGTATCTTCTAAACCTATTGAAGAAGTTTGGTATGGAAAATTGTAGAGAAGCTTCAACTTCACTTGAAGTTAATCACAAGCTCAATAAATATGATGGTGCATAATACAAAGATATGAGGAAGTATCAATCTCTTGTGGGTAGTTTGATTTATGCTACAATACCAAGACCTTATCTTAGTTATGCAGTGGGAGTTTTGTCACAATGTATGCATTGTCCAAAGGATCCACATTGGGTTGCAGGTCAAAGACTTCTCAAATATATCAAAGGAACCATAAATGAAGGATTATATTATCTTTTTACTTCAGATTTGAAGTTGAGAGCCTATAGTGACTCAGACTGGGTAGGTAATCAAGATGATAGAAGATCAACTCATGGCTACATGATATACATTGGTGATAAGCTTGTAAGTTGGTATTCAAAGAAACAACATACACTAGCATTATCATCAATTGAAGCTGAGTACAAAGGACTTGTAGAAGCAGCTAAGGAGGTCATATGGATGCAAACATTATTCAGAAGCTTGGGCTTTAATCAAGGTATACCTACAATACATGGAGATAACATGACTTCACTTTATCTTGTAGCAAATCCAGTATTTCATGCAAGAACAAAACATATAGAGATACAATATCATTTCCTGAGAGAAAAGATAATGGAGAAAGAAATTGAAGTGGAGTACATTTCTACAAAGGATCAGATAGTAGATATAATGACAAAGATCTTGGACGGTGTGAAGACCAACATATTCAAAAGTATGACAGGAGTAAAAAGAAAAAACGATGATACGAAGAAACAGAGAATGTCAATTAGTGATTGAGGGAGAGCTATTGGAGAACCAATCACAAGTTGAACATAAATTTGAAGGACAAAGTCTAAAAAGAAAAGTACATGCCCGTGTGAAGGGACAATTTCACACATGTACTCTATTTGTAAAGTTAGACTTAGCTTTAGTTCTAGAATTGTTTATGTACATATACTATTATAAATCCATAAACCCTATTCTTTAATGTATGCACACACACACATACATACATACATATATATATATATATATATATATATATATATATATATATATATGTGTGTGTGTGTGTGTGTGTGTATATGTGTGTGTGCGTGTCAATATATATATATATATATATATATATATATATATATATATATATATATATATATATATATATATATATATATGCATGTGTGTGTGTATGTATGTATGTATTTATGTATGTATGTATGTATGTATGTGTGTGTGTGTATATATATATATATATTTATATATATTCTAAAACCCTAATTTTATATCTATTTATGTATATATATGAATATATATCCTAAAACCCTTCTTATGTCTTAACATACATTTACTAATATAAAACCCTAAACCCTAATTGTTTATGTATGTATGCAAGAAAGTGTGTAAGCAAGTTTATATGTTTGTATGTTTGTATGTATGTATGTAGTATGTATGTATGTAATACATATGTATGCATATGATATTGTACATAATGCCATACGAAAATAAAAAGTTTGGCAACGTTTCCTCTAGAGTAGGGAACTTAGCAAAAATAGCCATTAAGATTGCAGGCCATAAGCAAAGAAGGCTCGCATGCCATAAGTAAAAAGGGCTCACAAGCCATAACCTATAAAGATAATTTCTCTCCAAAAGAGACTCTACTTGCAAAAAACACATTGTACCTACCAAAAAACATTCCATATGCAAAGGAAAAATCTATATGCAAGAAAACATTCCATATGTATGTATGTGTGTGTCTTGTACATATGTGTGCACATTTTATGTTTGTATGTATTAACCTCTATTCGTCCAGTCCAATGAAGGAATAGGATAGGTTGATAGGGTTCTTGGGATGGTAGAATCCGATGATAACTGCATGCCTATATTTTTTCCCAATTACTTCACCGAAGGGAATTGTTAAACCTTCAAACCGTAACAACCTTCTCTGCTAACCTTACCAAATTACTGATTGAAAATCCTACCAGACTGCATCACACATATAAATTCTTAGCTACTTTCACTTATCACCATGCAGACAATTAACTTACTATGCCACACAAAAGAAAACTAAGTTAATACAATAGAATTTGATAAAGAGTCCTTCTCTGCACAATAGACCACATAGCCTGGCATATTCGGTGCTTGTCCTCATGAGGGATTGTTCTGATTTGGGGCAATCATCCTTGCTCAATTTCACATATGTGGGTAAAGGTGTACTCAATGCCTTTCCACCCTGCATATTGAACCTGTGAAGTACTTTGGATATGTACTCACTTTGAGACAAGTATATGCATCTTTTACTCCTATCACGAGTAATGCGCATGCCAAGAATATGTTTGGCATCCCCCAAATCTTTCATATCAAATGTCTGACTCAACTTCTTTTTGAGAATTGACAAGTCATAAGAGGACTTCCCAGCAATCAACATATCATCGACATAAAGTATCAAACATATAAAGCTGCCATCTTAGCATCTCTTTGTGTAGAGACAATGATCCTCATTGCTTTGAGAATAGCATTGAGACTTCATAAAAGCATCAAACTTTTGGTACCATTGTCTAGGGGACTGTTTAAGTCCATACAAGCTCTTCTTGAGCTTACAAACTAGACTTTCCTTGCCACAAACTACATAACCTTCTGGTTGTTCCATAAAGATCTCATATGTAAGATCTCCATGCAAGAAAGTAGTTTTCACACCCATTTGGACTAACTCTAAGTCCTCCATTGCAATGAATCCAAGCAACATGTGTAGGGTAGTCATCTTGACCACTAGAGAGAAGATTTCCTCGAAATCAACACCATGTTGTTGCTTAAAACCCTTTGCAACAAGTCGTGCTTTATACTTTGGAGAAGCACTATCTGATGTGAATTTCAACTTATATACCCATTTACATGGTAAAGCTTTCCTGCCATTTGGCAAAGGTACTATCCCAAGTACCATTCTTGTGAATAGAATACAACTCAGTCTTCATGGCATGCTCCCACTCGACATGGTCCTCTGTCTGCATAGCCTCTTTGTAGCAAGAAGGCTCACCGACATCTGTTAACATAACAAAATCTAAACCTAGAACATATCTATCAGGTGGTTGTGAGACACGTGTAGAACGTCTCAATTGTTGCTGAACAGGAACATGTGCAGACTGATCTGGATGGACATTCTCTTGAACATCCCTATGTGCAGCATTTTTATGCATGCTAACCAGAGGACTAGTATCCTCAAACACCACTCTTCTCACTTCAACCTCCTTAATGGGTTGTTTATGCATCTTAGACTCATTGAAAATGACATTACTACTTTTGATCACTCTCTGTGTTTCAGGATCCCATAAGCGATATCCAAATTGTCCTTCTCGACCATATCCAAGAAAAATTCATTTCTTTGACTTATGGTCCAACTTTTGTCTAAGATTCTTGGGTATATGAACATATGCTTCACACCCAAAAACTCGAAGATGATCATAATATGGTGGCTTCCCTGTCCACAACTCTTGTGCCACTTTGAGACCTTTGGCAGTACTAGGTGAAAGGTTAATCACATGAACTGCAGTCAATACTACTTCTGCCCAAAAGCCTTGTGAGAGGTTTGCATGATGCAACATAGAGACTACTCTATCTTGAATAGTTCTATTCATCCTCTCAGCTACACCATTCTGTATTGGGGTATAAGGAGCTATAAACTCTCTACAAATCCCTCTAGACTGACAGAAAAGGTTGAATTCATGTGAGGTATACTCAACCCCATTATCTAAACATAAAGCCTTAAGCTTCATTCCTTTTTCACTCTCAACTCAAGCAAGCCATTTTTTGAAAGTAGGAAATACCTCATCCTTCGATTTGATAGGATATACCCAAATTTTTCTAGTAGCATCATCTATGAAAGTGACAAAGTAAAGAGAACCACCTAAGGACCTAGTAGGCATAGGACCACACACATCTGTATGAACGAGATCTAAAGGTTGAATTGAAGATTCAATGTGCATTCTATACACATTTCTAGTTTGCTTTCCATAATGTCAATGCTCACAAAATGAAAAATCAGAGAAAGATAACACATGTAAGTAGCTAGAACGAGAAAGATTTTCCATTCCACTATGCGATATATGGCCCAAACGACCATGCCAAATACAATCCATAGGTTGTTCAGTAATAGCTAACAAGTGTTCTTTCTCTAATACAAATAAAGGATAAAGTGAGCCAACTTTGCTTCCTTTTGCAATAACCATATTGCCCTTTGATATACGAAAGGACTGAGCATAGAAGACCACCTTGTAACCAAGGTCATCAAGTTGACCAACTGACATCAAACTACGTGATAACAGAGGTA
Organism: Ceratopteris richardii; assembly: GCA_020310875.1. Taxonomy (NCBI): domain Eukaryota; kingdom Viridiplantae; phylum Streptophyta; class Polypodiopsida; order Polypodiales; family Pteridaceae; genus Ceratopteris; species Ceratopteris richardii. The sequence continues at coordinate 122,982,896 of CM035406.1, forward strand.
CATGGCGTACATTATGCATAGTAAATTTTGAACCATCAATGAATTGCAAAACCACATCTTCAATCCCCACAACATCACATTGGTAAGAGTCACCAAGTCTCATGGTACCAAGAGACTTTGCTGCATAATTAGAGAACCATTCTCTATGTGGTGTCACATGGAAAGAAGCACCAGAATCTAGCAGCCAGGTGTGGGAAAGAGAATCAGCCATTAAAGCCTCAGTTGGCATGGTACTATCAAGTGTCAACACATCAACATCATCAGAAATAGCATTAATTTCTTCAATCTTCACAGTCGAAGTAGATGGTGCAGGTAACTGTTTAACATGCCCATCAACATTCTGTCCTTTACCTTTAGCATTCTTTAATGCATAACAATCTTTCTTCATGTGTCCTTTCTTATGACAATAATGGCATTCGATATCCCTCTTCCTTGATTTACTTATACTCTTATTCCGTTGACCATTCTTTTCCTTGTTCTTGCTCCTACCACATTGTTGATTCTTTCCTTGGTAAGAATCACGAACATTATATGCATCTCCACTCTGAGTTCCAACCATAGATTTTTTGCGAATCTCCTCACTCAAGAGTGTTCCACATATGTCATCATAGAAGAGTTTACCACCAGGTGCACTATTGCTAATAGCTATGCAAAACATATCCCATGATGATGGCAAGGTGCATAACAACAATACTGCTTTCATTTCATTATCCATATCCATTTGCTGAGCCTGTAACTAAGAGAATATAGAATCAAACTCGTTCAAATGAGCAGCAACACTATCTATGTCCTTCATACAAAGGTCATATAATTTTCTCATCAGATAGACTTTATTTGATGCCGTCTCTTCTTCATATGTATTGCATAACTTCTTCCAAAGCTCCTCTGCACTTTCACAATCTAATACTGTAAAGTACACATTATCTGCCAAGTGCAAGCGAATGGTAGACCTGGCCATTTCATATAACTCATCCCAATCATCTTCATCCATGTCAGCAGCCTTCTTTGAAATTCCATTTACTGGCTTCCATTGCCTCTTTTGAATCAGCACACCTTTAATCTGATTCTTCCATAGAGCAAAGTTTGTGCCATCAAATTTTCGGATCTCAAAATGGTCTTTGCGCTACAAGTTATAGCTCCTCCTCGGAACACTAACACTAGACCCTGATCCACCGGATGTGCCTGAGACCTCTGATGCCATGATGGTAGAGAACTAAATAGAATGATAATGGAGCTAGAAGAGTCCGAACACCAACGAATAAGTGTATCAAGGAGTAAATCGACCACTATATAGTTGACAAAACCAGAAATCTGGAAAATTTTTGCTAGAGTATCCTCTGCAAAATGAGCATATGACCAGTGTCAAAATATCATAAAACTATGAGTACTGGCATGTTTTCCTGCATAGTGAATCACTGACTCCACTGCATATAATCAGTTACCCAATAGAAGCCAACTAGGCTTATCGAGCACCTATGAACAACTATCATACATCTCCTATGGCGAGGTTGGGTAAGTCTTCACCCCGACATCTGGGTGTCTCCCAGTTAAGAAAATCTCACCACAACCCTCTTTATCAAACGTAAAAGGCTTTATGCAAAGAATGTAACCGCTATATCAATGACCACATGGACGTACATAAGCGGTATCCACAGAAGTATACATAGTGTGTATGTGCTCAATATATGCACTAAAATGATACTAAAGGCTGAATACACAGCCCAAAAAATAGCCAATAACACTTGCAAGTGTCTATCAACTCTGATATTTTAGGATAAAAAAACTTGCATAAATTTGCAGCAACTGCTCCCACCAAAACTGAAACCTTTCAAGAAACCTATAGTTTTACGAGTGTGGCTGAAAACACAGCCCCAAAGGTTGATATTTATTTTCGCAGAAGTACAAAAAACACTCTTCTTGATGTTCTTGGACCTGTGTGAAGAGAACTATGTGTAGAAGTACTCCAAAATGGCTCCAAAAGACACCCAAAAATGCTTCAAAAATAGGCTTTGAAAGCAAAGAATGAAGCTTTGAGGGACCAAAACATGTTCAAGGTAATGTCAACCTTAGTCTTTCCCCTTCTTCAGACACCACAAGAGTGTATCTTAGTGGCAAGAGATTGCCACGGTTAAGCGAGCTCTGGGGGAACACTATTGGGATGGGTGACCTCCCGAGAAGTACCGGGAACCTCTATATTCCTTGATTGTCGAGGTCCTCCCTCGTGCACAGCCAACGGCCCCAATGGTGACTTCGACGACTTGGATGACAAGGTATGCCAAGGTCTATGCCCTTCATTAGTTGGAATATATAACCTATATCCCTTTTTATTCTGATCATAGCCAATAAATATGCATATTTCAGCTTTTGGATCAAGCTTTCCCCTAATCTGTGAGGGTGTGTGCATAAGCAATGCACCCAAAGATCTTACAATGATCTAAAGAAGGTCTCCTACCATTCCATGCCTCATAAGGTGTCATCCCATCTAGAGACTTGGATGGAAGCCTATTGATTAGGTAAGTAGATGTGGAAACATCCTCTGCCCATAGATAATTAAGGCTTTTTCTATCATTCAACATTGATCTTTCTGCCTCTACTATTAATCTATTTCTTATCTCTACCACTGCATTCTATTCAAGAGTGTACCTTGTTGTAGTCTCTCTCTTTACGCCTCTATCCTGTAAGAAGGAAACTCATGTGAGAAATATTCATCGCCTCCATTAGATCTAAGCCTCTTCAAACTTTTACCTGTTTGATTCTCAACAAATGCCAAATACTTCTTGAAACAAGTGAAGACTTCATCTTTATGCTTCATAAAATAAATTATTGTCCACCTACTATAGTCATCTATGAATGAAACATAATATCTTGACCCTGAAACTGATGGCTCTTTGCTAGGACCCCACATGTATAAGCTCCAAGTAGTCTTCATACATGTATCCTCTTTTGTTGAATGGTTGCCCATGTGACTTGCCAAATTGGCATGCTCCACATTTGTAAATCATGTGTTGCTTGGACACATTTGGGATTCCAAGCACACTGTTAAACGCGGTACTAACCGTCAGAGACGCGTTTAAACAATTAGTGGGTTCTTAGGAGTGGAAGGGGTTTGTTAGACAGAGGCCCTGTTCTTGATTTTCCCAAATTTCCCACTTCACACAGCAATGTACTAACGCTCAAGAACTCTATCAAGAATCTGCTTACGCTTCCCAATCTTACTATCTGTGATTGGACACTTCCTAAAGTCTACCAAACCCATTCAAATTAAGGTACTCTCAATATATAGCACCAGACTACCCCAAAATCATAATACAGACTGAGTTTGATTGCTCACGAACTGCTCCGAACACAAGACACTGTAACAACAGAGATAATACAGTGACTCAATCTTTACCGAACAGGTGTAGACAATCAACCAGAACCGAAAGACACAGAAAGACTCCAAATTACCAAACACACAGTACTGAATGTAGATTCCTACACCGGGTAAGACTTACTCAGTGATCAGCGTACCATATAAGAACTAACATAACACAACTCGCAGTCATAACCTTTACGCGACAAAGATTCCGTACTCAGCTTAAGACGAACCTTATTGTAACTTAATCTTTACCGTACAATAGCGGATCTTCAACACAGAAGACAACCACAATACGACTCAGAGTTCCTAAACACACTACAGTTACTACACAGACTTCACCGACTAGACCGAGATCCACCAACCGAACAGGTATTGATAACAACACGACAGAGAGGAGAACAAGGTACTCAAAATGATGCAAACACACACCACAGTAACGTGCAGATCAATCACCAAGACAGACAGTCTGGTGATCCAAGCGATCATCACGGAGCGCCTCTTTTTCATTCATTTATATAAAGATTACAAATATCTTGGTAACAACCTTTCGTACGTGCGGAAACTGAAAGGATCTTGTCTTTACAACTTCCAATCAGGTGGCCCACTAACACTGGCACGCACGGTGGACTCGAACCCGTAGGTATATCAAAAGTAAGAACTCATGGTTCATCGACTATACCTTCTAAGTACATGGATCTTGCTAATCTAAAAGTTCGGGCTATTTTCTTCTTTAAAGCTTCTAACATCTGTTTTAAAGTATCTGGTTCTACTAATTGGGCATCTGTTCGTACAGAACTTAATGAGATGACCTTGGTCAACAAAACTTCTGCCTGGGTCTGCAGAAAAGCTTCTTGTAGATAAAATAATGCCGCATCCCTAGACACTTTCACTTCTGCAACTTGCTTTTCCATTCTGGCTATTCTATCTTTCTGAGCATTGAGCTGGTTCTCCCTTCTTTCTATCTCCTGATTTTGAAACTGGATTGTCCTTGAGTAGGCATCCCTTTCTCTTTGAAGATCTATTATTACCATTTGTCGTTGAGCTTCCTCGGTCAATATTCGTTTGAGAATACTGTTTACTTCATGTAAATCTGTCTTGCATCTCTGGAGTTCTTCAGCAGTTTTCATAGCCAGATCATGCTTCTCTTGGCCTCGTTGTACCACTTCATCTAGCGTCTGTCTTGTTTCTTCTAACAGATTCCCTAAAGCTACTCATGCATCTTCTTTGTCTTGGACTATCTGTTTCAAGTTGACTAACTCTGCATCCGCAACACTTAGTAATTCATTCTTTTCTTGGACTGCTTCCAGGGCCACATCTCTTTGATTGATAATTATTTCCTGTTCTACCAGTCTGGCCTGCAACTCCTGAATTTGTCTGTTTAACGTGTGATTTTCTGCCTTGACTGCCTGTAATTCTTCCTGGAGAGGAGTGATGTCTGCCTCCAGCATATCCACTTTGTGTTGAAAGTCATCCCGGATAGTATCTGTCACTTGTTTCATTTGTGCAGGTAGTTGTTGTGATAAGTGGATCAGCATTTGACCCATGGATGCTAACTCAGAAAGTAATGGGATTGAAGGAATCAGAGCTTGAAAACGGGGTTGAGATGAAGAAGCGGTGAGTAGTTGCTGGGAGTTCGGTGGAGAGTAATTTGGTGAAGAGGATGAGGAAGCAGTGGGTTCAATGGGTGGGCTAGGAACAATGGGTTCCGCTGGAGGTTCGAGTGGATGAATAGGAAGACTAGTAGTTTCATTGATTACCTTTTCGGTGGGTTGTGTAGTGTCATCAGGACCGGCAGCTGTCGACTCGACTGCTCTAAGCAGTTCTTCGAAAACTTCCTTAATGATAGTTTGCTCCTCTACTGATTTATCCTATTCGTCTTGTTGTTGAGATTTGTTTTTAGAAGAACTGGCTGTCAAATCAACAATGCTATCCTGTTCTTGTTGCTGCTCTGAAGAGGACTTCGCTGATGACTCGTGATGCATGGAGGTTCTGGTATCGTGAAAGGTTTCTTCTTCGTTCGCTTCTTCTTCTTTATCGTCTGATTATCATTTGCGGCTGACCCCTGTACTTCACTATCGGATGAACTGGTTCTAATCCTTTTCCGGCGGAGAAGGTGGAAAATCTCTTCGTCTTCTTCTTCATCGTCTTCTAATATTTGTGCAGATTCCTCATGGCGTAGGATGGGTCCTCGGGGTGGTGGCTGTGCTGCTAGAATAGTCGGAAATAGAAAGGATATGATGTGCAGTAGTCTGGCCCTTGGCATATCACCCTTATTAACATGTTTGATAATTGATACGCATTCTTTGTGAATGCGGCGGAAGAAGTAGGATGCAAAATTTGCAGGCTCTCTCGCAGCCAAATCTATTGCCGAATAGAAAGGCGAGAGATGCCATAGGTTCGTTTCTGCAAATTAAGAATGGCTACTAAGAACTGTAGCGCGGATCTCTCAGGTTCAGGGCGACAGAGGATTGCATATTCATTTGAGGAGTATCTAGGGAATAGTTGGATCATGGTTGCTATTGGCAGATTCGGGCCATTTTCCCGACCTTGCCGAGGGAGTCGAAACGCATCAGCAAAGGCCTGGAAAGTGATTACAGTACGGGATGGTAGGCCAGTGATAGGCCAACTCTGCTCGGTGACAGGTCTGGCAACGATGGCGGCGATTATTTGGGCATAGAACGGGTGGCAATCCACTGAATGCCAAGGCAGTTCAGCGAAATTGGCCAGCCCACGGTTGCGCAGGAACTCACCTAGATCGGCAGGGAGTCCGTCATGGAAAGCGTGAAGTTTGCCAAAGCTTCCATGGCGCACAGACGATAGCAAACACGGTAACAAAGCGCAGGGTAGACAGAGACCACAAGTACACAAATCACACAGACACAATAGAGATTAACAGTGAAACGAAAAAGGTTAAGTAGATACTTGATACGAGAAGCAATTAAATTCGTGAATCATCGCGCGATATTGAGCTGATAACCTCATAACTTTGGTGGGCATGCAGGAGCGGAATCGATAAGGCAGGGCGGCTGTTAGTCATAATTATATATCAAAATGCGGATATTCACAGACTTATTTTATTAAGTACGCAAAAAAACAAAAAAAGCAAATAAATAAAATGAAAAAACGTTGAACACGTCAGCAAGAGCGAGATGCTTGATGATACGGCCGCAGCTTTGAACCATTTATCACCTTCGATAGAGGACTTCCGGTCAAAGTAGTCAACCGAAACGTAGCTGGGCTTACTTGTTCAGAAATCCGGTAGGGACCAAACCATCGTAACTTGAATTCTCCAGCAAAGCGATTCGATTTTGCATTGTAAAATAGTACAAGTTGCCCCATCGAAAAAACTAGAGTTTTCAGATACCGGTCATGTATTCGAGCTTGTCTTAACTGTACTTCCTGAATAGTCAGAAAACTTTGCCATTGATGCTCATCCAGTTCTCTGAGTGTATCCAACCGAAATGACAGAGATTCTTCAGGTATTAGTTTCTGAGTGATGGCTACACGTAAACTTGGCACAACAATCTCCATTGGTGCTATGACTTCCATTCCATAAGCCAATTTGAAAGGTGTTAGTCCTGTTGCTACCTTGTAGGTAGTCCGGTACGCCCATAATACCGCAGGTGTTGGAAGCAGCCAGAGGCACAGACGACACGGAAGCATGTAACGACGGAGCAGGGAGCCAGTCGAATCGTTTTTCAAATAATTATGTTTTCAAATACTTTCCAAAAACCTCCAACAGTGATTTTTATCACTATTGTAACATATGTAACATAGAAAACCCCATTTTGTAATCCATAGCTCCATTTTGTGCAAGCCGAGGATTCCTCGAGCTTGAGGAGCTTAGGTAGAATGCGCGTACCAATTTTCATTATTTTTAGATACCGTTTACCCTTCCAAATAGCATCTAGGACCTAATTTTTAACTATGCCGGTCACTAGATGTGAAACCGGTCAAAACTAGTCTAGAAACTATAAAAAGAGCTAGAGAGCTCATTTTTGAGGTTGGTTAGTGTGAGCTAGTGTGAGCTTAGAGCTATTTTGAGCTTGTAAGAGTGTTCTTGAGTAATAGAGCTAATTTCTCATCTTCCATTGTGTCTTGCTTGTCTCTTCGTAGTGTGTGTGCATTTCTATGCTTCTCACCTTCACTCTCACTTCATCTCACATTCATGATCTTCATATCACTCCTATCTCTTCCGCGGATTGACATTAAGGAGGTGAAGCTTCTTAACGTGGTTCTCACCATTGTGCTAGAGCAACACCAAATTTGGCGCCGTTGCCGGGGATCGAGTCTAGGACGAATGTGTGATGGTAAGAGTATAGCAAGAAGTGGCGTTGGAAGGTAAAAATTTCAGTTTTTGTTGTTGTTTTTACTTAGTTTTTAGTGTTTTTCACCTCCCCCACACTCCATCTTCATCACCGCATCATCATCTTCATCTCCAAAAAAATCAGAAAATTCACCATATCCCCCCATTCTCCTCATTTCCCCTCATTTGTGCATGCGAGAGAGTGAGAGAGAGCTTTTGTGCTTGTGTGTACTTTTGTTTTCTTGAGTTTTCTTGCAGGTACAGAGCTCCAGTGCATCAGGAAGGCTGCAAAAAGGTAAAAACTTCAGTTTCTGTCAGAAATTTCCGTCTGTGTCAGACCATCGCGATGGTCTGCAAAGTTCGGAATTTGGAGAAGGCGACCACACCAGCGTGAAGAGCACACCTGCGCCTACAGGAATCCATAGCTGCATTCACAAAATTTGCATTTTGGTGGACCATCGCGACGGTCTCTGACCATCGCGATTGTGTCACACCATCGCGATTGGCTCACGCCATCGCGACGGCTTGGGTGGACCATCGCGACGGTCTCTGACCATCGCGATTGTGTCACGCCATCGCGATTGGCTCACGCCATCGCGCCGACGGTGCCACGTGGCAATCTAGACCATCGCGACGGTGCACTTCAGACCATCGCGACGACACCCTCACACCATTGCGACACTTCAAAAATTCAGACCATCGCGATTGGCTCACGCCATCGCGCCCAGACCATCGCGATTGGCTCACGCCATCGCGCTCAGACCATCGCGACGGTTCATTTTAGACCATCACGATTGTGCACGTTGACCGTTGACTGACGCCATCGCGATGGTGCACTTTCACGCCATCACGATTGTCCAGGTTCACGCCATCGCGATTGTCCAGGTTCACGCCATCGCGACGGTGCACTTTCAGACCATCGCGATTGTGCACTTTCACGCCATCGCGATTGTGCAATTTCACGCCATCGCGACGGTGCACCCTCACGCCATCGCGACGGTCCCAGACCATCGCGATCATCTCAGACCATCGCGATTGTGCACCCCCATCGCAAATTTTAGGGTTTCATTTTTTGGCCAATTTTGGGGCTATTTTTGGGAAATTTTTGGGTGATTACACTCATAGGAGACCCCTTAGCTCATATTTGGAGAAAAACCTGTTTGTCAGTTGTTACCCCCCAGGGCCTGAACGGTCATAACTTTTTCATCCGAAGTCCGTTTTTTGAGCTTAATAGCTCATTAGAAAGCTCTTGACGAGTACTACGTGACCTCAACTGTTTTTTTCTTAAAGGATATGTCTATTTTTAGATAAGACATTTTGAGGTTGACCTAGTTTGGGACTAGAAAGCCAGGGGGCAAACATTGAAAAGTTGGGCAAAAGGGAAGGGACTTAAAAGGTGTATAGACTCAAATGCTTGATCATCCAACTGTGAATTGGTCTAATATTGAATTTTTCCAGGTCTAGCAAGGGCAGTCAAAGACAACCAAGGCAAGGCAGTGAAGGGCATAAAGCTTGGGAAGCGCGGCTTCTTGGGCATCAAAGCAACCAGAAAAGCTGACTCGAGTTTGGAAGATTACTCAACCCCCTCAGTCAATTCTTAGCTTAGGATAAACGGTAGTATTGTGGATTAAGACGATAGGAACGCCTCAAGTTCAAGATATTTAATTCTTTCAAGCTTAAGACTACAAGTAAAGGTGTGTGTGACGAAAACCTAAAGGAAAGAACATAAGTCTGAGAGAACGAGAACTCAAAATTATAACGGAAAGTCGAATTCCTGACGCATACATTAAGACAAGAATCTAAAGAAATTAAAAAAAAAGAATCAAGAAAGTAATAACAAAGAATCTATGACGATCTGAGCATGTACTGAGTGTGCAAGGAAGAAAATTAATGAACCTTAGATCGGGCAAACATATAGGTAAGTCAGACCGACGAAGCCTTAGATCATCAGAGGCAAGTGTAAGAACTACTGCTCGATCGTGGGCTCAGCAATTGAATAGTAATTACCCCTACGAGAGCTCAGATACTAGCGAATCAGAAATGGCATTTAGCACAGAAAGACCAGAAGGAGGGTCTAATGTAGCCTATTTAGAAAAACCAGAAGGACCCTATAGAACGCAACTGGAGTTTCTCCGAACCAACCGATTAGGTGCTCGCATCTATGAGGATGGTTTGCGAAGGCAAGTGGTGCAAATGCACAACCCCGATCAACCCATTGGATTGGAACGTCCAGTGGTGAAATTCGAGAGAGACGCATACATAGACAAGGAAGGAACGATGTACATATTAAGTACGCAGCCAAACAATACCAACGAGTTTGGCGTGATTCAACCAGAAACGGAAGCAAAATCTCAAGGAAAAGAACCATTAGAAGAGCCTAGAACACCTAGAGGAAAATCTGTACTAACACGAGTACTAATCCCGGAATGGATCCCTCAGGACAATAGAAGCATAGAGTTGTTTGTAAATAAAGAAACTGATGAAGCCTTTTGGAGATACAAGACAGAAATACTTAGTGAGGTAGGTATCATCACTATATACGAGTTCAAGGACCCGGATACACCTGGAAAGGTTGTATACCTGGATGAGACTTCAGAAAGAGTCTTTGTGGTACCCGACCGCGTTAAAAACACATACACATGGAGAGGTGAATTGGTATTCCCTCTATCTAGAACAAACATGAATACAAGTCAACAAGGGGCAGGAACATCCTCAGCCCATGGAAATCAAAGAGAGGGAAATAAAGAGAGACCGGAAGTAAGCTTTAATCACCCCATAGGGAGAGACAGAACAACCACGAACACTAATAGAGCGGATAGACAAAGAGATCATGGAGTACTAGGTGGTAGAGATGATTTTCCTCTACCTAGACCACGCGAACACGCAAGAATACTAAGACCCACTCAATTAGTAAAATCCATGAAGAACTACTTTGATGGGACAGGAGATCCCTATGACCATGTTGCAGAATTCAAGCAAGTACTAAGAGCCGAACAAGTTGAAGACATGTTCACGCAATACAACGCATTTGGACTAACGTTAAAGAATACCGCTTTAACTTGGTTCCAACCTTTGCAACAAAGGCAATTTAGAGACATCCATCACTTTTTAGAGTCATTCATCACTGAATTCTCTAAAAGTGGGATTAGACATGACACGTCTTCGTTGATTCATAGCTTCAAACAGACCCCTCAGGAAACAGTCAGACTGGCAGGACGTAGGTTTAGACAATATGTTGAACGATGTCCAATGCAAGAGCTACCCTCACAAGCCAAGCAAGTGTCATTGTTTTTAGATGGCTTGTTGAGCTCTAAACTACGCTCCTATGTGTACCTAAAAGAACCCAGAACGCTAGAGCAATGTGTAAGAATTTGTATAGACATTGAGGACAACTTAGGAGACGAGTTGGAACTCTCAAAGGTCTATAAGGACTCAGAGTGTTCATCTCTAGCATCCACAAATTGTCTAACTCGATAGAAGACCTAGCAGAAAAAGTGGCCCAGAAACTAGGAGTTTCTAGCAAACCTAGGATACTAATGAACAAGCGTTGTTACACCTGTGGTGGTGACCATATGGCAAATGTGTGTCCCAATGCACCACAACCTCAAGCCAACCCTAGTGGCCAATACTATACAATTGAGAGAAGATACACGAATCATACGGCTCAGGACTGCCCATACAACAAACAAACCGTGAGACAGAACTACCCGCAAGCATATCCGCAGCCAGGTAGGTATCAAGGCCAATACAATGCTCAACCTTATTACTATAGGCCTCCTCAGAACTACCCATACCAGGCTCAACAGAGACCTCAACCTGTCTTAGCTCAGCAGCCACCCCACCAGCGAATGTCATCTCAGTCAAATACGCTGCTGCAGAAGAGAACCTAAGTAGGGCCTTAGTGCCTTCTTCACCTTTGATCACAGAGAGTGACCCACACTCAAACAGTTTTGACTCTACGCATGTAGATAGTCCACCCGCATATTACACAGAGTCACCAGAACATGTAGAAACATATCATTATGATAGTCCACCAGTGGAACCTAGTTGGGAGCCCGACTACGCTAATGTGATGTACACAAACCCAAATCCACGACCCCAATTGAGACAACAAAGACCACAGGGCCCTAGAGGACCATGCTTTAGGTGCCAACGAGATCATTTCATAAAGGATTGTCCACATCCCCCGATAGCAGGACAATCACAGTACTATAACATCCAAGGCTTTTGTGCCGATTGTGGCAAAGAGCATATAATCAAAGATTGTCCTAAAAATCCAGTTAACGCTTCGAATGTGACACCGATCAACGTGATAGGTATTGTAAATAACGCAGATGGATCCAACCCTACATACGTGCCTATCCAAGCTATCACAAGAGCCCAGGCACTCTTACAGAACCAAAAGCTTAATCAAGAGAAAGTAGCCGGAACCAGTGAAGTTGCAGAATCTAGCAGTAAAAAGACAAAATCGTGGAAAGATTCTAGAGAAAGAATTAAGAGAAAATGGAGTAAAAAGATAACGGAGCTGGAAGGAAGTTTAAAGGAATCTAGAGCCAAAATCCAAGAATTGACTTCACAGGACTTGAATCAAGAGAATCCAGCTCAAAAATCAGGATCAGCTTTAGCGGAACCCATACCAGAGAATCTAGACATGATGTTTCGTGCATATCAGGCTAGATTAAAAGAAGGACCTCAGGTAGCTGAAATGAGCAAAAACTACCCTCGAGCTGATCTAGAAATTGAGAGAACTAAACTGTGCATGAAGATGGTAGAATTAGCACAAGCTTTGTTCGAAGCCTCTAGATATCTTAATTGGAATAACATGGCAAAACCGGAACTACACTTTCAAGGACTAATGGAGAGGCTAGAATACTTGATTGAAAGCAAAGAGAAAAAGGATCAGCCTAGGAACCCTATTGTCCCAGAGACACAGGAAAGGAATGCGCCATCCCTGTCTGAAGTACCCAACTCAGAAAGTCAAGACAATTTGTCTTCCATACATAGGTACTCACATGAATTTTTGAGAGAAATCCAAGAAGAGAAATGGAGAAAGGAACAAGGAACCCATCCTCCTATTCAAGAAATAGACGACTTGCAGGAACAATTTCCCCAAGACATTCCCTCTATTTACGATGATGTAGAGGAAGAACAACTGAGTGAACACACAAGATTTGAATCTAATTCTTTACAAGAATTACCTCAGTTCAAAGGACCTTGGGAAGCAAAGTCTATTAGTATGAGAGCACCCACGATAATAGTGAGGAATGAAGAATCAGTAATTCCTAGAAACACGGAAGTGATCAAGAATACCAAAGTACACTGTAACCTTACTCTGGAGGAGTTGTTGAAGGTAAAACCAGAATTGTGGAAACATGTAGCAAATCAATTCCCGGAGCTTGCTACTACTCCCTCACAAATAGGATCACAAAATAAGGCACCAGAGATACCCGTAGAAAAGATTGGAGATGTAAGTGAAGGAGAGGAAGGTAATACTTATCTTCCGATAACCCATCAGGGCTACACCACGAAAGCCATCTTAGATTCAGGAGCCGGAGTAGCCATAGCTACCACCGCTTTATGGAAACGTTGGGGTAAGCCAGCATTAAGACCCACCAGGATGAAGCTACAAATGGCTGATGGACACATAGAAAAACCATTAGGCTTACTAGAAGGCATATCTCTCACCACTTGTGGTGTAGAATTTGAGCATACTTTTGCCATTTGTGACTTTGCAAAAAACCATGCATATGAGATGATATTGGGACGACCATTCATGCGTCAGTTGCAAATTGTACAAGATTGGGGAACTAATTCTTTGTACTTGCAACATTTAGGAGTGACTACCAAAGTCAATCTTAGAGACTATTCACATCGAGATGTACCCCCAATACAATGGAATACCATCCATAAGACACCAGTAGAGACGGAATCCGTGCACTCATTAGAATCAGATCCTTCTTGGTTGCATGAGGATACTCATTTATGGATGTGTAAAGTAGCCAAACAAGAGGAAGAAAGATTAGAAGCAAGGACCTTAGGTGTAGAACAACATCCACGAACCCTTCAAGATCCAGCCTATGCACCTGTAGTATTCCCAGACGAAGAGTTTGAACCCCATGGTTGGGCAGAAATCCTAGCAACCATGGATGTAGCCATCAATGAAGAACAATGGACACCCCACTGTGACGAGGATGGCTATGACATTTCAGTTTTCACGATAGAGCCAATCATGTGCGATGCAATTTTAGAAGAGTGTGAACCTCACACTGATGCATTTGAGGATGCAAGCGATTTTGATTTAGAATCAATTATCATGGACCCATCCTTTGCATCAGAGGAAGAATATTTTTTCGAGGTAGAGACTCACACTCAGAGACACGAGGAAATTACGAATGAGGTGAGGTTAGCCACGGAAGTGACTAACAAGAGTGAAGGCAAGAAAAGAAAGAAGAAAGAAACCATGTCAGAAAAAGAAGAATCTTTATTTGAAGTACCCGAGAACTTCAAGAAATATGAAATCGAAGATAGAAGAATCATGGTACGAATGCCTAGTAGAAAGGCGAATGACGGACAAGTATATGATAACCGAGAGAAAACCAAGAAAATAATCGTTGCTATAGAAGGAGAAGAAGAAAAATGTACATACATAGGGCATGATTTGACGAAGGAAGAAGAAGAAGAGCTAGTTGCCCTATTGTGCGAATATAGAGATGTTTTTGCGTGGAGTTACAAAGATTTGAAAGGAGTAGATCCAGATATATGTTCTCATAGAATCCCTATGACTCCAGATGCAAAACCGACAAAACAGAAACCTTACACGTACAATGATAACTACGCTGCGAAGATTAAAGAGGAGATAGATCGCTTGATAGAAGCAGGATTCATTTACGAAATTGAGCATAACAAATGGGTATCCCCCATTGTGGTTGTGCCCAAGAAGAATGGAAAATTACGTGTGTGTATTAACCTTAAAAAAGTTAATGCCGCCACGATTAGAGACAGTTATCCTCTTCCTATCACAGAACATCTATTGGAAAGAGTTGCGTGCAAGGAAGTTTACAGCTTCCTTGATGGATTTTCAGGCTATAATCAAGTAGCCATTGCTCCAGAAGATCAACACAAGACGGCATTTGCCACTGAATGGGGCATATTTGCATTTCGTGTGATGCCATTTGGCTTAACAAATGCACCCGCCACTTTCCAACGACTCATGTGTCATGTTTTCAAGGAATTCTTATGCAAGAGTTTGGAAGTTTATGTCGATGACTTATGTGCTCATTCAAATGTAAGACATACACATATTCCAGAGTTAAGACAAATATTTGACAAATGTCGAGAATATCAGGTTTGTTTGAACCCAGAAAAGTGCGTTTTCATGGTCAGACAAGGCAAAATTCTAGGACACATTGTGTCAAAAAATGGAATCTCTACGGATGAAGAAAAGGTGAAGGTAATTGCAGAATTACCTAGACCAACTAATGTGAAAGAGGTACAAGCATTTATGGGTCATTGCGGTTATTATAGGAGATTCATACACATGTATGCAATCATAGCCAAGCCTTTGTACTCTCTTTTAACCAATTTTGAATGGAGAGATGAATGTGAAAATTCATTCAATGAACTCAAACGACGCTTGTGCTCAGCACCTATATTGACTACCCCAGATTGGAGTAAGCCATTCCATGTACATGTGGATGCATCCAATTACGCCACAGGATGTGTGTTAGCACAACCCACGAATGAAGGTAACATAGATCTCCCCATAGCTTACGCGAGCAGACAATTGAACGCAGCAGAAAGAAATTACACCACGACGGAACGAGAAGGATTAGGGATGATCTACGCAGTAAAGAAGTTTAGGCACTACTTGTTGGCCAACAAATTCAAGTTCTTTACGGATCATCAAGCCCTATTGTACTTAGTCAACAAACCATGTAACACAGGACGACTAATACGTTGGTTTCTATTACTCATGGAGTATGATTTTGAAGTAGTAGTCAGGAAAGGAAAGACACATCTTAGAGCTGACCACCTTTCGAGATTAACCTCAGGAGAAGCTCCTCAAGGAGTAGCGGATGATCTGCCAGATGCATACTTGTTTAATCTTGAGATAGCACCAGAATGGGCTAAGCCTATAGTCCCTATTCTGACATACGGACCCAAGAATCCTAGGATAAAGATCAAAGAAGGAGAGATTACCAAGTCTCAGAGATACCAAATAATGGCAGGAAGCATATATAAACAGGATAATCAAAAGATTCTTGCTTGTTGTGTAGATGAATCAGAACATGCGAATTGGTTGCAATTAGCACACGTAGGTGCACTAAAGCAACATCATTCAAAACATCGAACATTACAAACTCTGCATAGATTAGGAGTATATTGGCCTTCGATGGAAGCAGATGTCTACAAATTGTGTAAGGATTGCCATGTTTGTTGTGAAAGACCACCTGTAGAGCATGCTACACTATATCACGTGTCTCTCACACCAGACTGGAGTGAACAGTTAGTGACATACTTGAGGACGAAGACATTCCCTCAAGAAATGACCTTAGCTCGACAACGCAGTCTAGAGCAGGAAGCTCAAGATTATTCACTTATTGGCGATAACCTATACAAAAGAGGACGAGACGGATATCTAAGACATTGTGTTCATGAGAGCGATTATCTGAGCATACTAGAGACTGCACACCAAGGTGTTGCAGGAGGTCATTTTGGACCCGATAGGATAATCAAAGCCATCCTCTTTGCAGGATTATGGTGGCCCACTCTTCACATGGATGCTCATACCTATGTAAAGAGATGTGATGTGTGCCAAAGAACTCAGTTTCCTACTCGCAGGGATGAAATGCCATTGAAACCCATGATGGGAGGACGTGCATTTTCTAAGTGGGGTATAGACTTTGTAGGACCCATTAACCCCCCTGCAAAAGGTACATATGCAGAATACATTATTGTTGCCACAGATTATCTTACGAAATGGGTAGAGGCAAAAGCCACGAAAAAGAATGATGCACACACAACTGCAAAATTCTTATTTGAGAATGTCTTTACAAGATATGGACTGCCTATAGAGTTAGTGAGCGATCGAGGTACTCACTTTCTAAACCAAGTCATTGAATATTTGTTACAGGATTTTATGGTGATTCACAAGAAATCTGCACCATATCATCCTCAGGCCAATGGTCAGGCTGAAAGCACTAACAAGATCCTTTGTAACGTACTGACGAAACTTGTGAACAACAAACGTTCAGATTGGGACAAACAGTTACACCACGCTGTTTGGGCATATCGAGTGGCCTACAAGACCGTACTCAATGCAACTCCCTTTCAGATGGTTTTTGGTCAGAATGCTGTGCTTCCTTTGGACTTCTTGATACCGACCCTTAAGGTTGCACAAGAACATCAGTGGACCGGCCATGAATTATCAGCGAGGATAATGGACTTGGAACGATTAGGAGAAACCAAGCTAAAGGCAGCAGCAGGCATATACGCAACGAAGAAGTGACAGAAAGCATATTTTGATGCACATGTGAAAGATAAAGGCTTAAAAGAAGGAGATTTAGTTCTAGTATATACGCTGAAACAACACGCACGTAAGTTAGAAAAGCGAGGTTATGGACCTATGCTCATTAACAGACTCTCAACAAGTGGAGCAGTACAGTTAGCCACTTTAGAAGGAGATATAATGCCTAATTACATTAGTGGCTGTAGAGTCAAGTTATATCAGGAACCTCTTACTGAGGATATGCTTAGACGACGCACGTTGGCAAAGAAGCGTAAGGAGGAAGAAAATAGAATACAAGCGGAAGCTCAGGCAGAAGCAATAGAACGCATTAAACACATGAAGTTAAGAAGACAAGGACTAGGGAGAGAACATTATAACCATCTGGAAACTACACCCAGATACCCCATGGCCATGTGTCAAGTAAAGTCAACCACTCATCCTAGCATAGTGGACAGGAGACCATTCATTACAGTCAGGTTAGAGCACGACAACCCTTGCCAAGAGCTCAGGGCTTTAATTGACTCAGGTGCTGCGACTAGTGCGATTAGATGGTCCCACTATAAGGATTCAGGAATAGAAATGCGGCCAATTGAGGCATACCTCATAGGCCTAGGAGGCATGGAAACCCCTTGCATGGGTGAGGTGGACCTTCCTATCCTCATTAAGGAAGTGACCATGACAGTGAAGCTACTAGTGTGCCATGATGACGACCTGATAGAACCCCTAATCCTTGGCCAAGATTGGCTATACGATCACTCAGTGGACCTAAATCTTAGACAAGGCTCCTTACAGATTGGAACCTTAGAACAGAAGCGAGTGATACCGCTTGACTTCCCTAACGGCATTCCGATTGAGGTTTGTAACCCTAGACCCTATGAAACGCATGCGAAGGAAGACCGGAAAATCTTGGGTCAGACCAGTCACGTTAGGACTACACCAACCCACTCGGGCTTGGCTATGAACAGTTGTCAATCAAAAGGACGACAGGAGATCTTCCCTGGGGCTTCCTGCAAACTAGATAGGACAGCTACCCAACCGCTAGGGCAGATGAACACAATCAGCTGTCAGGTGGGTTGCATCAGCGGCCAAATGAGCACAACACCCTGCGGTGCTCATCCTTCCAAACTTGCTGCGGACTGGCCTAGATTAAAGATAAATAACGAATCACTTCCTAATGGGCAGGTCACGCAAGTGTTGGATCTCCCTTCTTTTCCAAAGCAGAGCGTCCATTGGACCTCTCAAACCCAACCTCGAAGGAGTCAACCACAACAGAGGAACCCAGACCGACGACACCACCAGACAAGGCAAAGAAAGCAACAGTATCAACATCACAGAACAAGTGGCACGAAACAAATATGGGTGCCAAAAGGACAGCAACCACAGGCTATTGGCAACACTGCAGACAAGAACAGGACAAAGTTTCAACAAAAGCAGAGTCAGCATCCAAAGTCCCCTCGATCTTCTTCCCCAAGTACAAATACTCGGCAGATTTGGATCGCCAAGAAGTATCTTATCAATCGACCCACACCCATGCGGATTTGGGTACCCAAACAATGTATTATAGCCCAACCCTCTAGCCATGTAATATATACCCCTCCGAAATCTTTTCATCCTTCAATACCACCAAACCCGATACCGTTTTTTGTCCCTCAGTAGAAACATACCACCCACTCCAAGACTCTTAGGAAATGGATACCGAAACGTATCCAGACATCTTCTCGTACCCCATTATCTAACAATTTTCCCACCCCGTTTAAACTCCACCCTTGTAATAATTCACCCCCAACCAAACCTTGTATAAATTCATACACCCAAACCCCACATCATGCATAATAAAAGCTCATCAAAAAATGCAGGCATAATATGAACCATGTAGGTGTCTAGAGACCTGCAATAGTTTTGCAAATAATCATTGCATCAATCACTTCACGACACTTGGCTACACGGGTTACACATCGGTTATGGAAAGGGATTGCGGTCTCACCTTAATGGGATCATAATTAATTTCCATACTAATGTGTTAATCTTTTGTAGTAGATCTTTTCTATTAGCTCATCAGTCATCATGCAAACCGAAGCAGGACCATCAGAAGCTGGCCCAAGCACACCAATGGCCAATATTGGAGAATTACTAGCAGAATCTTATCCTACGGTGCAACCACCAGAGTTTCAAGGTTTCCCAGGACCCATGCCAATCGATGATCCTCCTAGAGGATATATCGAGAAGATTCATCGTAATTCTCATTGGTTTCAAGGCCTAGCAGGACCTTTAGCAGACGCTGATTTCATATTTGAGGCCAATTTGGCATTTGATCTTCGCACATGGACCAAGTACCAGTTCTTGTCACGAGAATTTGAAGGACTACAGAATACACAAGATCTAACGCACGTTTGGGCACGAGCGGGATTTACAGAGTATTTTAGCGACCCTCTGCCTAAACCCAATTTTTACAGATGCTTTTACTTGGTAACCACCTTAACGGCTTCAGAGAACAAGGATCTACCCGGCACATTCATGTTACCATCCTTGGTAAATGATCCTCCATTTAGAAGGTTCTATTTGTCTAAAGATTTGATTCGCGCAGCTCTAAAAATACATGGAACACACACTCCAACGGAGAAAGAACGGCTAGTCCCAGAACAGATGAAGCGTGGTGACGTAACTAAGTGGGAGGATATTTCTGCTATAACACCTGAGCTCTCTAAGCCATTACGGATTTGCATGCAGCACTTTGCTTTCCCAGCTCAGGATGTTTTACCATGCCCCACAAGAGAATCTGGTTTGGATTATACTTAGCATGTACTGGACCTCAAACGGTTGATCTAGCTAGCTGGATAATTGATCAGCTCTATTTGGCACAACATCGATGGGAGCGAAAGAAGGTAATCAATGGGTGCTGCGCCCTCACCAGGATCATATATATGTGCTTGGCGTATGACTTACCAATTGAGCGCGCCATGACTAGTGAGGAACTGAAAGCATTCAAAGGGACCACTAGGAAGGCTAGAAAGTCTAGCAAAGGCAGAGCCGGAAAGCGGATGAGAGGTACTATCCCGTGCCTACAAGTCCCAGAATCACCCTCGCCACAACCATCTCCAGAGCAGTCACCAACAGCAGCCACTCCCACGGTACCACCAATTCGTATACGGTTATCAAGACCAGTTACGCCGGAGGGCACCACCAGTACTGTCGCACCCCAAGCAGCCACAACCACAGAACCTATCACCACAGCAGCTGAACTTCCCAACACTATTGGTGCGGAAGCTTTCTCTTTTCCAATACCGCATTTAGAACCAGGACAAGCAGAGCCACTGGACCAAACTTTTGATTTTGAGATGCCCGATGCATTCTCCAATGAGTTCCAGTTTTCAGAAGGATAATTGTTTTCTCAAGAATTTGAAAGGCCTAGCTACCCTACCACACCCAGGGATCAGCCACAAGGACAGATCGTGTCCAGCTCTGAGGACGAAAGAACAGCAACCGATGACGACGAAGGAGACGATGAAGCTAGCCAGGGAACACATGAATCCCAAGAGCATGAACAGACAGATGGCCAAGGCCAACAAACAGACACACATGGTGATACAAGTACCCATGAAGATGAAACTTACGAGGCAGCAGCTTACACACTAGCTATCAAGAAGCTGTATAGAACTATGGAAAAAGTTTGGGCACACAAAAAGCTGACAGAGGAAGAGAGTCAAAAAATAATAGAACAAGAACTTGTCACAGGCGGATTCGAAGACGCATACATCAAAGGATTCAGAGAGTTAGTCAAATCAGTAGGCTCCAACGAAGCACTCAGGTACTTGCAAAGAAAGCCACTACCACAGTTTGACCCCCGCAGAGTACGACTACTTTCAAAGCCCGGCGAATACATTCGTGTACCAACCGGAGCACAATCTTCAGAACAAGCCAGGGAGGCACGCCTCGTCCCCGAAAGTTCATTGGCCGTAGAAACCATCTTTGTAGATTCCCCACCCCGCGCTACAGCTGTACAAACCTCAGTAGTCACTGAAGTACCGACCACCCCAACCGCTCCTCTCTCACCACCCGTCCATCCAGCCTCCCCTCTTCACCCTCCTTCCCCCAGACCAACATCTTCATTCGCCGGTGGTGTTGCAGAAATTGTCTTTATGACCACTAACCCCACAATTCCCGCACCCATTAACCCTAGTCTACCCCCTCCCACACCCACCTTTCTACCCAACCCATTCCTTCATCAATCTTTTCCATCTTTCCCCACAACTCCAAGACCCCTCTTCCCATTCCCACCACCATTAACCTTCTCCCCCCTCTCGCCTCCCCGACCCACTGTAACCCCTCTTTCCCCTTTCCACCAAGCTGCTCCAGCCAGCCCCCCTGTAAATTACCCCTCAACATTTGTAAATCCCGTATTTACACCAGCACGAGCACCCACGATCACACCCATATTCACGGTCATCGCACTAGATACGTCCACTGACATGGACATCTCACCACCCACTGCACCATCACTACCTTCACTCCCTGCACAAACACTTTTAGGCACATCACAATTTTCAACAATCACTACATCATCCACCTTCCCACCCCCATTCCCCATTCCCGTTGCATCTACACCAACTGCATCTTCATTTAGCACCCCTTTAATACTATCACCCACTGTAGATAATGCATTTCGACAGATGTTCATGTGTATGACGCAAGTAAGAGATGAGTTCACATCTCTTGGAGATAATTATCAGCAGCTGCAGAGGACAACCAATGACTTACAGTCGCAGCTTAATTTATTGTCTATTGAGAATGCCTCTCTAAACACCCGATACCAGGAATTACGCGAGGCTTATCACAAATTGGAACTAGAAAGCGAAGAGAAGACCAAGGAAGCCACTGCTGACCTGGATAACTTATTAAGAGCCCAGACAGTCCGCAATGCAACGCTCACACGAAACATGGGCTTACTACGAAGACACCTAGCAGCCGCCAAGGAAGAAAACCAGCGCTTACAGGATCAGAACCGAGAAAACTTAGAAGCAGCGCTCGACCACCCAGACCAACCGCTCAGTCCTAGCAGGTTCAAAGCCATTCCTTCAGACTCGATGAGGATGCTGCTAGACGATCATGTAAGATTACTAGATGAATACGACCGCATGAACGAGGAGTTACAGAAACTCAAAGAAGATCACAAATTACTCCAGTTACGAGAACCGGCACACCAAGACATACCAGCACCTGTGGACCCCTCTCCTGACCTCCTAGAGGAACTCAACTCATTACGGGCCCAGGTATCGACCCTTGAATCAAGCATTGCAGTATATGAAGCGCCACCAAGGCCAGATTCCCCACCTGAGCTCCCAGCTGAGGAAGAAACGGTCACCATCCCAGTGGAGGAAACGTTTGAAGAAGCGTACGAGCCACAACCCATCCCAGGCGGACGCGTCACGGCCGAAGGTCAGATGACGTACGAACTTCCGACCCCCGCGTGGATGAAATCTATTGAGGAACTTGGAACAACGCACTCAGCTAGAGTAGAGGCACAATTACACGCCATGGCGATGATAGAAGAACGAATATTACAGTCTCCATTCTTTGCTCATTTGGCCCCGCGACGATACATATCTAGGCATGAGCTACAGTATAAACCGTATTTTATGTTAATGTCTGAATACCAGTTAGCCATTGAGAAAGAGACAGGTAAGAAACCATCGCATGCAACTCAATTCGAGGAGGACGATCTACCACTTGATGCGCAGCAAGGAGAGATCTATCAACGAGAGTGGCGCAAAGATTTACTACAGAAGTATCTAGAAATGATGAGTACATGGGTAAAGGCACCTTTGCATTTGAAGTACAATCCGTGTTGGGGACCAGTGCCACGACGCCGCTCCTGGACTGCCTTTGCTATTAAGGTACAAAACAATAAGCAGTGCCAAGACTGGTTGAATTACCCCTATTTTAAGCCACCCATTGAGTTACCAACTGTTGGCTACATGATGGCTACAATTCGCCACTGGCTCCCTAGATTAAAGCATATGGATGATATAGCAGCGCATATGACTGTCAAAATCTTTGACATGATGCAAATGATTTTTAAAGTCTTCCGACGCGTCAAGGCACCACATGTCAACACCCCGGGATTTGAGCATGGCAATTTCGATCTGGTATATGATATGAGTACAATGCCATCGCTACGGGTATGTTATGCCTGGCACTGCAGAATAAAGTACCTACCGGCGTGCTACAAGCAGACGTTCGAAGAGATGTTCACAACCGGCTTCTGGGAATACCATTCAGAGGTATTCATAAGCAGGCCTACACATTTATTACAATTATTTTCTTGCGAACGAATGGTCTATTCCACACACTATCAGCTCCCGCCACCGGAAGAACCGCAACCAATCGACTAGGAGAAACTCGAGGCAGATCTGGCCCGAGGCATTCGTATCTCCGAGCACACCCTCGCTCAAGACCTCCTACAGAACTATATCCGACAGACCTCACAGCAAGGTTTTGTCAGGGACGACAGAAGCGAGAGGGAGGGGGGTGTTGGAAGCAGCCAGAGGCACAGACGACACGGAAGCATGTAACGATGGAGCAGGGAGCCAGTCGAATCGTTTTTCAAATAATTATGTTTTCAAATACTTTCCAAAAACCTCCAAACAGTGATTTTTATCACTATTGTAACATATGTAACATAGAAAACCCCATTTTGTAATCCATAGCTCCATTTTGTGCAAGCCAAGGAGTCCTCGAGCTTGAGGAGCTTAGGTAGAATGCGCGTACCAATTTTCGTTATTTTTAGATACCTTTTACCCTTCCAAATAGCATCTAGGACCTAATTTTTAACTATGCCGGTCACTAGATGTGAAACCGGTCAAAACTAGTCTAGAAACTATAAAAAGAGCTAGAGAGCTCATTTTTGAGGTTGGTTAGTGTGAGCTAGTGTGAGCTTAGAGCTATTTTGAGCTTGTAAGAGTGTTCTTGAGTAATAGAGCTAATTTCTCACCTTCCATTGTGTCTTGCTTGTCTCTTCGTAGTGTGTGTGCATGTGTGTGTGCATTTCTATGCTTCTCACCTTCACTCTCACTTCATCTCACATTCACGATCTTCATATCACTCCTATCTCTTCCGCGGATTGACATTAAGGAGGTGAAGCTTCTTAACGTGGTTTTCACCATTGTGCTAGAGCAACAGCAGGTAACAGTTGATCCCACCTTTTCGGTGATTCCAGAATTAGTTTTTGAAGCATATTCAACAGGGTTTTGTTTGTACTCTCACCCAAACCATTGGCACGAGGATAATAATGAGAACTGAATTTATGCATTATCTGAAAAGAATGGGTGAGTACGGTCATTAAGTTGTTAGCGAAATGCGTGCCTTGATCTGTAACAAGCTCCAGAGGTAAGCCAAAACACGGGAAAACATCTTTCATTAGACACTTTGCCACCGAAACAGCTGTGGCGGACCTTAAAGCCCATGCTTCTGCCCATCTGGTAGCATAATCTGTACATGTTAGAATATAACGATTATTACTGAGTATGGCTAGAGTTGTAATAGGTCCAATAAAATCTAGGCCCCACTTCTGAAAAGGCTTCAATGGCAAGACAGGTTGGAGAGGGAAAAAATGGTGTTGTAGAGGTTGTCCAGACCGTTGATAAGTATCACATTGTTTGACAAACTGAGATACATCCATGTACATAGTAGGCTACCAAAGTCCACTTTGCAGAATTTTCCGGTGCGTTAAATCTGCTGCAAAGTTTCCACCGGAAGGAATTGAGTGAGCCAGAATAATGACTGAGTTAACTTCATGCGGAGGAATACAACGAAGTAAAATTCCAGTGTGATCCATATAGTATAATTCTCCAGTAATTAACCGGAATCTGCGACTATACACTGCAATCTTCCTACGCATTGCAGGAGAGGTCTGAGCAGGAATACATCCATCAGTAAGAAAAGTTAATATCTGATCATAATATGTAGATGGCATAGGAGGTTCTGCATATTCATCATTAGTTGGTTCAGTAACGTAAATCGCTGGAATCTAAGCGAGAAAGGAAATCTGCTAAGGCATGTGAGCTTTCGAGCCGATGGATTACTTCAAAATCAAACTCTTGTAAAAGTAGAACCCAACGTGCTAATCGACCACCTAAATGTTGTTGTCGTACCAGATAGACAAGTGCTGCATGATCTACATGAAAAGTGAATTTGCGGCCAAGTAAATAGTGTCTGAATTTCTTTACAGAATACACTAAACCCAGACATTCTCTTTCAGTTACAGAGTAATTCTTTTCTGCAGAAGCAAGTCTTCTACTCGCATAGTAAACAGGCCGGAACCACTTATCAGTTTGTTGCATTAACACACTGCCGATGGCGATATCTGATGCGTCTACAAAAACATGAAATGGGCGTTCCCAATCAGGTGGTTGTTAAATTGAGACCTGCGTTAATAAACACTTTAGACAATCAAATACTGTTTGATATTCTTGAGTCCAATCAAATTGTTTAGGAGTCCTCGTGATTAAACGATTGAGTGGAATGGCTAAATGAGCGAGCCACCGTAAATGACGACCATGCCATCTCACTTAACCCATGAAACACATTACTTCCTTTGGTGTAGTAGGTACATGTGCTTCTAACATAGCTGCTACCTTATCTGGGTCGACTTGTATGCCCTGTGCAGATACAATATGGCCAAGCAACTTACCACATGAAACCGCAAACACAGATTTGTTTGGGTTCAGACAGAGTCTGTATTCTCTGCATTTTTCAAAGCAGCATCGTAAATGGAACAAGTGTGCTACCATCTTACCGAACAAAGAGAAATCATCAAGATATACTTGCATAAACGAGGTAAGATAAGGGGAGAATATTTCCTGCATACACCTCTGGAAAGTACTGGGGGCATTTCTTAATCCAAACCACATAACAGTACAAGCAAAGACACCCCAATTGGTGATGAACGTTGTTTTTGGTATATCTTCCTCAGCCATTCTGACCTGATTATACCCACTGTATCCATCTAAGAATGAGTACATTTTGTGTCCTGCTACTCTGTCCAGCATCGTGTCAAGAAAAGGTAGAGGAAACGGATCATGCACCGTAGTTGCATTCAGTTTTCGATAATCCATACATATTCGCAGTTGCTTATTCTTTTTAGGGACAATAACAATGGGTGATATCCACTCAGCATGCTCTACTGGTACAATGAATCCAACTTTTAATAACCTATCCAACTCTGCCTTTACCTGTGCTGCATAATTCGGATTCATCCGGTAGCTGGGTTGTTTGATTGGTTTTGCTTGCGGCTTCAGCATGACCCTATGTTGATAAATGCGGGGGTCCAAACCCTTCATATCCTTGTAATCCCATGCAAAAACATCAGTGAACTCACGAAGTAACTGGATCAGATCTGCTTGAAATACTTAAGGTAAGCTTTCCTTTATCTTGACAGGATGCGGATTTTCTTCATCTCCTAAATTATAGGTGATCAACTGATCTTCTGGAACATAGAATTGTCGGGACTTCTCTGTAACATCAGCTGATTTTAACAGTTGTTGTAGATCAGCGTCATCTATAGCAGCAGTATCTCCTTTCTTGTCTTCTTCAGTCACAGGCATCACCGTACAAACTGCCGGATTCCAATTATCTACAACAGATTGTAGATCAACAGTTCCTAGGGAGATCAAATCAATATTATTCTTCAAAAACTCTTCTTCTTCATCATCTGACAAACCATCTAACATATGAACTGGTTCTGCAAAATAAGGTCTAGTATGTAATTCACAAGGCTGTATAGCATCTAACTTAACAACATATTTATGATTATTGTCCTTGAAAGTGAGTTCCTGTGTGGACCAATCTTGTATCACCTTGGCTTGTTTCAACCAAGGACGGCTGAAAAGAAGATTATAATCCAAGCTAGACTCTGGTAGCTCTAAGACGACAAAAGTCATCTTAAATGTTGTACCTTGCAGAGTTATGGGAATATCTCGTACTAGTCCTACTGGGTGGACTCTGGACTGATCAGCCATCCTTACAAAAAATTGGACACGCTCAATTTTTGTCCATCCTAACTTTTTACATAGTGCGGCAGTAGCAATGTTTACACCAGACCCTCCATCAATTAGTACTTGATTAATTTTATGATTTTTGTACCATTATCAATGGGACCGAATGATCCACCGTAGCGTCAATTTCTGGTTGTACTGTTGCTGTTGTTGGAATGTAGGCAGACTCAGTACTAAACTGTTGTTGGAATTGTTGACGGACTCCTGGTACTAGTGCAAGTAATTGGCCAAGAGGAAGAGTAATGGATGCTTTAGATAAAATTTCCTAGGCTTGATTTACTTGATTTGTACCTTTCACTGATTCTGAAGATGATGCGTCGGTTACTGGAATCGACTCTTGCTCCTGTGCAGTTTCCTTTGGTAGTGGAACTTGTGTCACTGGAATAGGATCTGGGAACACTGGAGGTTCTGAGGTGGTCCACTGACTAGCCTTGTCATATGTTCTTTGCTGCTCTAGGATGCCTGGTTCAAATATTTCAACTGCTGGTTATAACGGCCTACCGGATCTGGTCTAAACTACTGCAGCTTGTGTTTCTATTGGTGTGATATGAACCATATTAGTCATTGGATTCTACCGTTCTTTCTTTCTCTGATCATATTCTACTGCATCTTTACAAAATCTTCTAATGTGGCCAAATTCACTGCAAAAATGGCAGCGAGGTGGTGGCAAATTAGTATTTTCCTGTGCTGGTCCTGCCTGCCAACGGTTTGCATTGTAGTTATTATTTCTCTGTCCTCTGTAATTTTGGTATCCCTGCTGCTGGTTGTTTCTCATTTGAGGAGGTACATAGTGATTGGCGTGCTGCCCTGGTTCTTGTATAATTGCATTCACGGTTGCTGTTCCCTGTACTTTGGCATTGTATGCAGAGTTTTCGGTGGAATGTCCTGTCGTATTACAGATAGCGCAAAACAACTGGTTGAGGGCACAAGTGGCACTGGTATGCCCTGAATTCTTGCACGTGGTGCAGTACATCTGTCTGGTCGGATCTTCTGCAACATTTTTACTTGCCTTTAACCATTCCAGGTCTTCTGTAAATCCTCCCACATTGTTTTCCAGCTGCAAAGCCATTGCGATCACCACATCTAGCATCATAGCTCCCACACAGCGTATGATCATAATCTATTTAAGTTGCGGAGTCAAACCATTGATAAACCATTGAGTGATAACGTCATCCGATAGGTTGGCATGTGCTGTCGGTAATTGCCTCAAATGCGTTCTGAATAGGGTGGCATATTCTTGCACTGTCTGATTCATCTTCTGTCTATTGTTTTGCAGGTAATCGAAAATTTCGGCTGGATTCTTCTTTAGCCTGAATCTCTACAAAAATGCGTCCCTTACTGCTTCATAGGTGCCGAAATGGTTAATATCATATTTTGTAAGCCACCTGGCGGCTTCATTAACCAATGTCGATTGGAATACAATAGCTTTATACGCCAGATCAAGTGGATGATTGAGCACTGCGTAACTTATCTCAAATGTGCGTACATGAGCGTCTGGGTCATCACCTGGGAATCCACGGAATTTAGTGTACGTTACTCCTGTTGGAGTTGGCCGGGGTGGAAATAGATGTTGCTGTTGTTGCTACTGTTGTTATTGTTGTTGTTGTTGTTGCCCACTCATCGTGCTGACGGTGATATTGTGACTATCTTCTATATCCCGAGGCTGAATATCCGAACCGTCTGAATCCATGTCGTCAATCTGTACACTTTTAGGCTTGCCACTATCGTTCAGTATGTTTTTTATTTCTATTTCGAACAAGCTACCTTCCTCCTTGGTATTAGATGTAGGGGTACTTACTCTAAATAGCGGTGACTGGACTAACGATCCACCAAGAAATGGTAAACCGTCACCGGAAGACTGTGAACTCTCAGCAACTGGTACCGAAATAACACCGAAAGGTGTCGAATTTTCACCAAAACAAGGTGCTTTTCCTCTTTCACTGTTTCTTTGGCCAAGACGTTTCTATCCGCAGACAAATTCGAATCTTGACCCAATGGTGTTAAATTAACTTCAAGCTTTGTCCTGGTAGACTCTAGAGTTACTATTTCTTCGACAGACTGTGCCGAAATCGCACCAGAATCTGCCAGAAACGTAGTACATTCTACCGGAATACTATCGGAATCCCTACTGGCGTTCTTCAATTCCTTGATAGCTGGGTTAGACTTATCTGTGCTTCTACTTCCTGGAGGCGTCCTTAGCAAATTAGGTATCGCCCAAGACTGTTGGTTTCTTCTATGCTTCGGGTATGATTCACCGGAACGAGTAACCGGCATATACTACGTTTGCAATACTTTGCGTACCTTCTTTACGGTTGATTCACAGTCTGTGACCACTTTCACAATCAATCAACGAGCACTCTTGATGTCACATTCGCACAGACAAATGACAACAATCTGGTGCCACTTTCCACAGTTAGCTGACAATACTCTTGATGCCACTTTCCCACAGTTAGCTGGCAACACTCGTGATGCCACCTTCCCACAGACGTCGCCAGTGTTAAACGCGATACTAACCGTCAGAGACGCGTTTAAACAATTAGTGGGTTCTTGGGAGTGGAAGGGGTCTGTTAGACAGAGGCCCTGTTCTTGATTTTCCCAAATTTCCCACTTCACACAACAATGTACTAACGCTCAAGAACTCTATCAAGAATCTGTTTACGCTTCGCAATCTTACTATCTATGATTGGACACTTCCTAAAGTCTACCAAACACATTCAAATTAAGGTACTCTTAATATATAGCACCAGACTACCCCAAAATCATAATACAGACTGAGTTTGATTGCTCATGAACTACTCCGAACACAAGACACTGTAACAACAGAGATAATACAGTGACTCAATCTTTACCGAACAGGTGTAGACAATCAACC
The DNA here is from genome assembly GCA_020310875.1 of Ceratopteris richardii. Classification (NCBI taxonomy): domain Eukaryota; kingdom Viridiplantae; phylum Streptophyta; class Polypodiopsida; order Polypodiales; family Pteridaceae; genus Ceratopteris; species Ceratopteris richardii. Next base: position 123,012,989 of record CM035406.1, read on the forward strand.
AGAACCGAAAGACACAGAAAGACTCCAAATTACCAAACACACAGTACTGAATGTAGATTCCTACACCGGGTAAGACTTACTCAGTGATCAGCGTACCATATAAGAACTAACGTAACACAACTCGCAGTCATAACCTTTACGGGACAAAGATTCCGTACTCAGCTTAAGACGAACCTTACTGTAACTTAATCTTTACCGTACAATAGTGGATCTTCAACACAGAAGACAACCACAATACGACTCAGAGTTCCTAAACACACTATAGTTACTACACAGACTTCACCGACTAGACCGAGATCCACCAACCGAACAGGTATTGATAACAACACGACAGAGAGGAGAACAAGGTACTCAAAATGATGCAAACACACACCACAGTAACGCACAGATCAATCACCCAGATAGACAATCTGGTGATCCAACCGATCGTCACCGAGCGCCTCTTTTTCATTCATTTATATAAAGATTACAAATATCTTGGTAACAACCTTTCGTACGTGCGGAAACTGAAAGGATCTTGTCTTTAGAACTTCCAATCCGGCGGCCGACTAACAACACTCTAATGCCTGCATATTTGCTTCAATGTCCTTTCACCTATATGACCTAGTCTCTTATGCCATATCTCTAATTCAGATAGGATTCGGTCCTTATAATTGAAGATAACAATATTTCTTGTATCTTCAACTTCAAAGGTAAAGATTCTACTAGATTTCTCTCCTTTTTCAATCTTCTTGAATCCTTGTTGAAGGTCCTCCACAATCGCTCAATGTCTTGTGAATCTAACCTGTAAACCCTTCTCAACAATTTGTCACTAAGAAACAGATCAGGGAAGTTCACTTTTTTGAGTGGTACATGATAGAGAAAAAGAGATGACACATGATCAAAGTGTATGTATTAATGCACCCAAATTACAATGACATTGGCAATGAATGATTGTACAATGTGAGGGGAATTGTAGAGCTACATTGAGAGCTCAATGTACCATGAAAAACCCCTTCAAATCTCTACTAATTCGGGCTCTCTTCCACATGACATAATGAGTCACTTTATAGCTAAAGTTGGAGCCAATTTTCAACTTTTGAATTTCAAATTCTACCAGAAAATGTTTCTAGATTTTAGGAGCTCATCTATCATCACTCCTTCACAAAAATATCTCATAATTGATTCTCGTAACAGCTCGTGATTGAAAGAAAATTTTACATATGCACTTTTACAAAGGATAAAATCAAGCTTGTATAAGTGGGCATACGCACGAGTATGCATGAGGATATATGGAAACTTATGGCTAGGTAACCAAGTATGTAGGCTTGTGAATATTGCACCAACAAACCTCTATTCATTGAGTCCAATGAAGGAACAGAACAGGTTGATAGGGTTCTTGGGATGGTAGAATCTAGTGATAATTGGATCCTTGTATTTTTTTCCCAATTACTTCACTGAAAGGAATTGTTAAAATTTCAAACATAGTAACAACCTTTTGTGCTAACTTTATCGAATTATAGACCAAAGAGACTGCCAGATTGCATCACTCATAGAATTTCTTAACTATGTGTGCTTATCACCATATAAACAATTAATTTACTATGCCCCACCGAACAAAACTAAGTTAATACAATAGATTTTGATAAAGAGTCCTTCTCTACACAACAGACTAGACAACTTGGCATATCTAGTGTGTGTCCTCATGAAGGATTATCTACATGCACAACTAGAACAATGTTTATTAATGTTGAAAGGTTACATTCTGGTGTCTGCCTCTTCAACAAGATGTTTTGTGTTTCTATTTACAAAGGTGTCCGACGGCTAACATATGTATGTGTGTATGTAAGTATGTGTATGTGTGTATGAGATGTGTATGTGTGTATGTTTATGTATTTGTGTGCCTATGTGTCTATGTATGAATTTAATTATGTACATGTGTATGTTTGTGTATGTATATATATGTATGCAAGTATGTAAGTTTATGTGTATGTGTGTATGTATATATATGTATGTGTATCTCTATGTCTTTGTATGTGTATGTGTTTGTATGTAAATATGTGTGTATTCTTGATATATTTTGGCAGTGATGTTTGTGGACACACTAAGGACTATTGGGGTAATTTTTTCCCTCATTAGGAGGTTTTCCCCCTCGTCTTTTATATATGCCTATAACCCTAACAAGTCACTTATCATAGTATATTCACTTGGTAATACATTCAATGTTGTTTGTTGTGCTTCCACCTTCTTCTTCTTCCTTGTATTATTTGTGTGCTTCCATATACCTCAAACTCCAAGAATTGGTGTCAAATCAGGTCGTCACTTCATCTACGGTTTGTTGAAAGTTATGGTACTTGTGTAAGCTCCAATTCTGAGGCTTCACACATAATCATCTCTCATTAATTATGTATTCATCATTTATGTATTTTTTGCAAGTTCAAATGGAAGCTAGCCCTTGAAAATGTAGAGAGCATACTCATAACCTTAAAGTAGAGTGTTGAATTAAAAGAGGATAAGTTATTTATGGCTTGGATAAAAGCCAAAATATGTTTAGAGAGATGGAATACTAAAAAAAGTCATGATCTTATCCATATGGAGTGATTTGGAGCACCCAAAGTCACCCAAGGCAATGGAAGGACAAAGAACAAGAAGTGGAAAGTCAAGAGGTGAGAGAAGATGCAAGGGTAGTTGAAAAGTCCCATGCCCATACCTCTATATATAGAAGTCATTTGAACATGAAAATTTATGGGGATGACAAGGACATGGTGTAGAAGCATACGTTGTCATTCTATCACCAATGGATATCATAATGATGCCCATTTGGATGCTACAAGGCACATAGGTATTCCAGCTGCATACCTTTTCTATACACAGCCACCTTGTGAAGGTGATATCTCTCTATGTACTTATCCATTTAATGCATATAATATCTTATTGGTCAGATGATTCTCTAATAGTGACTGTGAACATTTCTTGTGAACCTCACTTTTTTGGTTAACCTGAGATGATAGGTAGTCTAACTTTGTACAATTAGTTGCCTAGTCATATGAACTCCAAATGGAGTGTTCTTTAGCTTATTAGAAAGCTAAGAGAGTCTACTATGTGTGGAAAAATTTCAAAGCCATTGAATCTCTGAGTTATGACTGAATCAGGTTTTAGTAAGTATGTATCTTACAGGGAAGTTTCTAGAAAAGGTTCTCTAACTTTCGCTATGTGTATTGGAGTCGAACTTCTCCACAGGGTGTCATCAACACCGCTCCGATCATAGTCTCAAAATCACACAATTATTGGTGAGCATATTCAAGGTGATTAGGAGTTCAAAACATCTTTGCTTTGTGTGTTGCGATTTGGATATGAGCTTGTTTCGGCCTCCAAATGCACTATCATAGCGTGTGTGTAGGAAATTTTATCCTTTTATGCCAAACATACATATAGGTTTTAGTTTGCCATCACAAGCCGATTGAAGTTTGCTACAAGTTTAGCAAAGCTCGACAGGGTAGTTCTGTTGAAGTTTTTGAGATACAATCATTTTTCTATATTAAGGTATTTTAGTCAATGGCCATGGCTAAAAGCAATGATGTATTCTGTATGTTGGCTATTGTGGACAAATTGGATGGTAACAATTACCCATTATGGGAATATATGAGCTGTCATGTGTTGGTGGAAAAAGGAATGTGGAATATTGTGTAGGGTGTCGAAAAATGACCTACTACACTTGCAAATAAAGTTATCGAATGTGATGCAGATAGTGTTCAAGATGATGATCTCCAAATTCTTGTCAATGTAGTGGTTCTTGCTACACCTACTATAGAACAACTTTGATGGGATGGCAGAGATGCTTAGGAACATGCATTGATAGCTTTGTCTATCAAATGTGTCATTATTCCTCATATTCTTTCTTGCAAAATAGCAAAGGATGCTTGGGATACAGTTACCACTTTATACTAGGCAAGAAATGAGGCTCTTGTTGCTTACCTCCAAAAATAGCTGGAGAGTGGGCATATGAATGAAGGAGATTCTATGAATAGCTTTTTGACAAAGATCAAAGATTTGAAAGAGTAGTTGATTTCTGTAGATGAAGTCTTGCCAGGTAGTTCACTTATGCTTACCATTCTTAATGGTCTTCCTAATTCATATTGGAGTTTTTCTTCTACTCTTTGGTTGATGATGAAAGGAAATCCAAATGCCTTAACATTTGAGGAGTTAGTCTTAGTTTTATTACATGAAGACCAATCTAGGTAGAACAAGTCCATTATGCATCTTGCAGATTACGGTTTCTTAGCTAGTGAGAAGGGCAAAGGTAAATGGATCTCATCTACTAGTAAGCACAAATCTGCTAATTTTTCATAGTCAAAAAGGGAAGAAAAAGACTAGAAGAAAATAGAAAATCACAAACAGTTCTGCAAATACTGTAAAGGAAATGATCATGTCACAAAGAGTTCTCCAAAACTGGCTGCAAAAGTGGCAAAGAACAAAGAGGCTGTAATGGTTGTTGTAGAGGCCTCTACACCTAAAATAGAGTCTTCTAAACTTATCTAGAATGAAGACTGGGTGTTGACCACTATTTGTAGTTATGAACCATCTTCTCATGAACAATATATATTTGTAGTAGACTCAGGTGTTTGATACTTTGATAGTGGGGCAACCAAACATCTTACCTTGCAACATAATTTCTTCAGTTCACTTGAGCCTGCCCCTACAAGGAATACTGTCACATGGGCCAACAACTCCTCTTATCCTATCAGGGGAGTTGGTAAGATCATTCTGACTATTGATGATGTTAGTTGTTTCACATTGTCAGTTTTGTTTATGCCAGGGATCAAGAAAATTTTGATATCAGTTTCAGCATTAGCCAAGATCGGCTTGGTTGCCAAATTTATTGATGACATATGTACAATTCATGATCTGTCAAATGGCAATGTTATTATTGCTCTTGGCATTTTATGTTGTGGGCTATATAAGCTCATAGATTATGCAAAAAATGTGAATGATTCAACATGTGTAGTTCAAGATGCTCAGGCTATCTCAGATGCAAACCTTTGGCATGCACACTTTGGTCATCTGAATTTTTTTAGTCTGCTAGGCATGCAAAAATATGAAATGGTTTCCTCTCTACCCAAACTTGAGGCACCTAGTAAACATGTCTGTGAAGGCTATATTTTGGGCAAAATGTAGCATTCCTCCTTCACAGAAGATGGTTCAGTATGAGCTACTAAAAAATTATAGCTTGTTCATAGTGATGTTTATGGTCCTATGCAGATACCTTCTTTTGGGAACTACCTTTACTCCATGAATTTTATTGATTATTTTTCCACACATGCATGGGTGTATCCATTGAAAGCAAAGCCAACAATGTTTATGTGCTTAAAATAGTTTCTACTTTTGGTTGAAAATCTATCAACATGTAAAATGGGCACCCTCCATTTTGATCATGGGGGATACATGTCTTGTGATTTTAATGCATTTATGACTGAACGTGGGTTAAAACATTAGTGTGTAGTGTCATATACACCTCAACAATGTAGATGTGCAAAAAGGAAGAATGGGTCTCTCATGGAGATGGTGAGGTGTATGGTCAAAGTTTAGGCTTTACCACATAGCTTCTAGCTTGAGGCTGTTATGTGTGCAACATATGTACTTAATACATGTCCCACCAAAGCACTATAGTCTATCACTCCATATGAGGCTTGGCATGGTTGCAAGCCATCTGTTGCTCATCTGCATGTCTTTGGTTCTATTGTCTATGCATTAGTGCTTGAACAACAACACAAAAAAATGGATGATAAAGCAATAAAATGTATTTTTGTTGGGTTTAGTCCTGGAAACAAAGGCTATCATTTGTATCATCCATAGAATCAACACATTTTGGTTAGTCATGATGTTGTTTTTTGTGGAAGATGCAACTTAGCCATTATTTTCATGTACTAAGGAGGCATGCGTTAGCTCCAAAGGTGTGTATGACACTTTGTTGCCTCTTTTTATAGGTAGATAGTCAAGTATTGGTCCAAATGAGGAAGTTTTTCAACCTTTACAAGTTTCACATGATGATGTAGATCATTCCATTTCTAATGCATTTACATGATGCACTTGTTGATGAGAGGGATAATATAGGTAAGGCAAAAACTATGCTTAAATGACTAGTGTAGGCTTTGTGAGATAGCAAATTAGATGCAACTCTATCATATAATACTTGTTGAGGCTCTCAAAGTGCTTCTTTTGCATCAAATTGCTATGCTATGGCTGCATCTAGTCTTTGTGATAAGAATGAGCCTATTTCTTTTGATGAAACACAGTATTCAAAAAATTGGATGGCTGCTATGCAATTAGAATATGATACCATTATGAAGAATGGTACTTGGTATTTATGTGATTTGCTTCCAAGCAAAAAGGCCATTGACACTAAATGGGTTTACAAGATGAAGTGTAAGCCTGATGGAACAATTGATAGGTATAACACTAGGCTTGTTGCAAAAGGTTATTCTCAAGAGAGACACATTGATTTTGATGAGACCTTTGCTCCCAAATGCCGAATGACCACCATTCACAGCATTTGTGCACCTACAACTCATCATGGTTGGAATGTACATCAACTGCACATTAAAATTGCATTTATGAATGGTGACTTACATGTATTTTAGCCTTGTGGTTTTGTACAAAAAGGGCATGAAAACAAGATGTGCAGGTTGAAAAAGGCATTATATGTTTTGAAGCAAGCACCACATGTTTGGTATGAAAAGATACATGCCTACTTGATTGCGCATGGTTTTGAGAACAATCGAATTGAGAGCACCTTATAAGTTAAGCATGAAAATGATGTGCTTCTGATCATTATTGTCTATGTTGATGATGTGCTGCTTACTAGTCTTAATGAGAAGCATATTACTGATTTAAGGCTGATTTGCATGCCTCCTTTGAGATGTTAGATTTGGGGCATTTGCATCATTATTTGGGCTGCCATTCAATTTATGCAAGTTGATGGTGGAATAACTTTGTGTAATTTATGCAAGTTGATGGTGGAATAGCTTTGTGTCAAACAAAATATATTGACACATTATTACAACATTTCAACCTTGAAGATTGCAAAGCTATTGCCAGCCCTGTGGAAATAGGTTTATAGTTGTGCCTTCATGATGTAGGAGATGCATTTGATGTTGTTCTCTATGAGCAACCTATTGGATGCTTGATTTACTTATGCATAACTCGACCGATATTCAGTTTGTCTCTTAGATGAGTAGGGTTATGCATTGCCCAAGTGTCAAGCATTGGTAGGCAGTTAAACACATCTTTCACTCCTTAAATGGCACCCAACTACTTGGATTGTTTTATCCCAAGAGGGATCACTACCACCATATTTACATGCTTCTTCTGACTCTGACTGGGCTGGTTCTTATGATACTTCTATGTCCACTAGTGGTTTTTTCTTCATGCTTGGTAGCTCATGCATATCTTGGTTGATCAAGACATAGCCTACTCTGGCCACTTTTAGTTGTGAGGCTGAGTATAGGGCTTCTTTCAAAGCGACTATTGAGTGTGTGTGGCTCTAACACCTTTTGGATGATTTGGGTGTTGGTCAGTCTTCTACCATTGCCATCTTCACTGACAGTCAGAGCACATTGGAAGTTGTGAGGAACCCTCTCTTCCATGCTCGCACAAGACATGTTGAGGTGCATTATCATTATGTCAGGAAGATGCTCTCTGGTGGAGAGATTAGTTTGGCATATGTGCCCACATAGGAGAATGTTGCTGACCTTTTCACAAAGGCTCTACCTCAGGAGAAGTTTGAAGCTTTCCACAAAGCTTTGGGCTTACTTCCTTTTGTGGATTGATCTCTTTCCACATAGCTTGGCACTTCCTTATACATGAGTACCATCTCCTTGTTCATTGCATCACTCCTAGGAGGGCGTTTTTGATATATTTTGATAGTGATGTGTGTGAACACATTTAGGACCATCGGGGCACTTTTCCCTCTTTAGGACGTTTTTTTTCCCTAGCTTGTATATATGCCTATAACTGTAACGAGTCACTTGTCTTTGTGTATTCACTTGGTAATACATTCAATATTGTTTGTTGTGCTCCAAGCTTCTTCTTCTTCTTCCTTGTGCTATTCGTGTGCTTCCACAAACCTCAAACTCCAATGTGTATGTAATCATGTGTGTATTTGTGTAAGTGTGTATGTATGTAAGTATGTGTGATTCTATGCATGTGTACATGTGTATGCATATGTATATGTGCGTGTTTATGTACATATGTTCATGTGTGTATAATGCCATATATAATGATATACAACAAGACACATTTTGACAACAATTACCCTTTAGTAGGGAACTAAGCAAAAAATAATCATAAGGCTTGTAGGCCATAAGCAAAGAAGGCTTGCAAGCCATAAGCAAAAAGTCTTGCAATCCATAAGCTAGAAAACATTTTCCACTTGCAAAAGATATTCTACTTGAAAAAGAATCATTTTACCTATTAAAAAACATTCCATATGTAAAAGAAAAAACAATTGATATTAAAAACATCATTCCCTCATAAAGTGAGAGGAATGTCTCCTTTTGAGATGAACAATGGCATGAATCCCATTTCTTCCAATAAAATAGGAATGCCAAAGAAATTTCTTAAAGCTTTGGAGTTCCTAGCAAACCTCTAAGAGAATTTACAAATAGCTAAAGCCAAGATACAGCAAGAAGTTGATAGGGCAAAATAATATTCTGATAGAAAGAAATCTCCTAGAGTCTTTGAGGTAGGAGATAGAGTTTTTCTTCAAGTGCTAGCTAGATATACTTTAGTATCCATAAGTAAGTGTACTAAGCTTTCACCAAGGTTTTGTGGACCTTGGAAGATAGTTAAGAAGATTAGTGATGTTGCATATCGATTAGAGCTTCCTCCAAATCGCAGAGTCCATCTAATCTTTCATGTCACTAAACTTAGAAAGTATATTTCCACGGAGGATAATCTAATAGAGGATATTGTTTCTTTTCAGGAAAGTGATAGCATAGATCATTCTCCATATAGGATACTAGATCAGATGCTAAAAGTTATGTGTTCTCTAGGGCAATATCAAGCATATATTTTTCACTAAATAACTTCATTTGAAGGCTTTTGAACCTTAGGAAAGTCAAAGCGCATGTTTGAAGGCTCAATCTCATCCAAAAGGAGGCATTGAACCACCAAGAGACATTCCAATGAAGAGATAAAAGGTGAAGTACTTGAAAGCTACATCAAGGGGGAGCATCTAGAGGAGTGCTCACCATCAAGCGAGTAAAGCTATCTGCAAATTCTACAGAGGTAACACACACCTAGTTTTATCATGTCTGATAATTCCAATGCCATTGAGAAGCTTGAGAAGGACAACTACCAGCCTTGGAGGTTTAGGATGCTCAATTTCATATTAAGTAAGGATCTAAGTGACATCATTGATGGATCAGATGTCAAGGCAATACCATTGGATCTTATGGCACCTACTGCAGCTGAGTTGAAGGCCATGAAAGATTGGGAGATCAAAAACATAAAGTAATGTTCATGATCTCACAATTTGTTAGTAATATCTTGATTGGACATATTCAATCAATAGAGACAACTAAGTACATGTGGGATTACTTGGAGGGGATGTTTACAACTAACAGCAAAGCTAGGAAGGTGTAGCTCAAGAATGAGCTGAACAAACTCAAGGAGCTAGGTAATGTATGAGCCTATGAGTACATTATAAAAGCCAAAAACATTAGGGATTCCCTTGTAGTAATAGGTAACCAAGTGGATGATGATGACATGGTGGCCTATTGTTTGAATGGTCTCAAGGAAGATGACAAATGGAGGCTATTCACTTCTTCTTTATATGCTAGAGAGAACATGCCTGACTTGATCAACTTACTACATAATGATCAATGAGGAGATGCTTCAAGGAGGAAACAAACGTGAAGGTTCTCAATCTATGCTATATGCAAGAAATAGAGGAAAAGGTAGAGGCACGGGAAGAGGCAAAGGAAGAGGCAAAGGAAGAGGCAAAGGAAGCACAAAACAATCCAAAGACGTGAATGAAGATGAAGCTAGCATATCCTATGGAAAAGGCAAAGGAAAGAACCAAAGAGCTAGAGTCAAAGGTAGTTACAAAAACCAAGGCAAGAGAGGTGAGTGCTATTCATGTGGAAAGTAAGGCCATTGAGCAAATGAACACCCTTCAAAGATGAATCAAAGTAACTATGCTTCTAATGAGGGTAATGACAAAGTCTAAGCCATGAGCCATGCCTATAGGTATCATTTGCAGGACAAAGATGAAAGGTGGTACATAGATAGTGGTTGTAGCAACCATATGTCATGTATGATAGATATGTTCACTAATTTGCAAGTTCCTAAAGACAAAGGGTGTGTTGAGATAGGTGATAATACCAAGCATGTCATTAGACATATTGGAGACATTAGATTTCAAAATGGAAACAAAAGCACTACACTTAAAGAGGTATTGCATGTTGCCACTATTACTAAAAATCTGATTTTAGTTGATCGGATGGTAGAGAGGGGTTACCAGGTCAAATTCAATGAAAAAGGATGCTTCATAGAAGATCCAAATAATGGCTTCAAGATCATTGCCAAAGGTGAAAGGCAAGGGAGGATGTTCACACTTGGAGTCAAGGTAGATTGTAGTCAGTATATGTTCATTGCATGTGGGTCATCTAAAATTGCAACTATTGATCTATGGCACAAAAGAACTGGCCAACTTAATGTTGAGAAGCTCAAGAATATGCAAAAGGATGAACTCGTTAGAGGACTTCCAAGCTTCACAACACCTAACTTGCATGACGTATGTGAAGCATGTCAAGCAGACTAGGAGACCTTTCAAGCCATCAAGTTGTGTGGCTCCTAGGGTTTTGGATTTGGTCCACATAGATGTATGGGGACCTTCAAGAGATCCATCACATGCATGTAACAAATACTTTGTAACCGTTGTTGATGATTTCTCTAGAAGGATTCGGTTGTATGTCATCAAACATAAGAGTGATGTGTTTGATACATTGAAAAGGTTCAAGGCACAAGTTGAGAATGAAACAAGCCACAAGACCAAAACTCTAAGATGAGATGGTGGATGAGAGTACTTCTCCAATGATTTTACCAAGTTCTTGCAAGATGAAGGATAAAGAGGCAATATTGATGCAAGTATACCCCGAAAGGTAATGTTATTTGTGAAAGAGAAAATAGATAGATTACAGAGGTAGCTAGATGCATCTTAAATGAAATGAATGTTCCATTTACATATTGGGTTGATGTAGCAAATACATCTTCTTACTTGATGAATAGGATGAGCACATCAAGAGTTCATGATGCTACTCCAGATGAGGTTTATTATCAAAGGGCTTGACTTATCACAAGTAAGGATTTTTGGATGTGTATGCTATGTCCATGTACCTCAAGAGGTGAGGGAAGGTAAGATGGATGCTAGGGCAGAAAAGTGCATCTTTATAGGATACTCTAAATAGCAAAGAGTTGAGATATCAAGCTCAACATGTGATGATCCAGGATGACACGTATCACTTTTTCATTTCTCAGACATGTATAGTGGTCATGCCAATATATGTTAGGGACACTTCATTGAGCTTTATTAGATTTATCTACCGAGATTGATGGCACATTTGTTTCTTGCCAGCTCACTCATTCGCGGACATTAGTTTTTTCCTTATGTACTATTCTTTATATATTGCACTTGTATTCTTGTTTTTAGTTCATTCTTGTATATTCCTTTTATGTAATAGAAGAAGAAGAAGAAGATCATTCTTCCTTCCCTCAATCTATGTGTGTGAGCTCTCTTCCTTATCTCCTTCCTCGTGACATGGTATCAAAGACAGTGTGGTTGTAGAGAGCTCATGGAGAAGCCCAACGGTGAAGAGTACACGAGAAAGCATGGAGAAAGCACAATTCACAAATGACCTCAAATTGCAACAAAAATTGGCATGAAGGTAGAAGACCTGTAAATATTTTGGAGAGTTATTCCTTTAGGGTCACTTATTTTTGTCAGATTAGAGTTTCGGAGCCATCTCGTCCTCCATTTTGAGCATGCAAGGTGGGGCCCATAGAAAAACTAGGGCAGTTTGCAAAATTATAACTATTTTCCTGTTTGCCAACACTCATATATTCCAGATCCAGAATTTCAAGCGATTCCGTGCACTATTGATACATGAAAACTATGTTTTTCTAAGAGCGAACTGTCATGTCATAGTGTAACAATGTTCAAGGAGAAGTGCTACTTGTAGTGTTTTGTAGTGTCGAGGATTGCTGTAGAAATGGCAAATGCAGATGGAATGAGTTAGCTTATGAGCGATAAGCGGGACAAGAAAAACTTCCATGCCATAGGCATATGGTTCGTACATTTGTCCATATTCTATCAGAGAGCTCTCATAAGTGGAATATTTTCCTTGACTATGGTCATAGGATGAGTCATATGGTTCATTACTAGTCAAAGGCGTGGCTGGAACTATTGCTCTCTCTAAGTTTTCTTTAGGTTGAGCCATTTTCATTGGGACAACATTCTGAGGATGGGGCGGTTGTTGCCCTAACACCGGTTGTGGTTGAGCGTACCCTTGATAAGCATAAGGTTGTGGTAATGGTGTCTGCTGCTGATATGTGGGATATCTGAAGGCTTCTCCTCCTTGATCTCTCTGAGGGTATGCATAAGGTCTCACTGGCAGTTGGGCTGGTCTTGATTGCCGATTGTAAGGACAATTTTCTATGCTGTGATTTGTGTATTTTTGTTCTATGCTGCAATATTGTAGAGGGCCCGAGACGTGTGGTCTAGTGTAAGCATAAGCAGGTGGTGGGATTACTCCCCTAGTGCACAAATGAGAGGGATGATGTAGCTCAATGATGAGTAGCACTTCCTTTAATGTCAATCCGGGAAGACGTGAGGATGGTATGAAGACCTCGAGCAAGTGGCGGCACAAGTGCGAGAGTGAGAAGCACACAAGCATGCACACACATACACACACACGCGCACACACGGCAAGACAAAGAGAGAGAATCAATGGAGTTCTTTAGATTACTTTCAATAGCTCTTACAAGTTCGTTTCAATTACAATCTAACCTCAAAAATGAGCTCTCTAGCTCTTTTTATAGTTTTTTGACTAGTTTTGGCCCTGTCCAGACCTAGTGTCCGGCCTGGTTAAAAATTAGGTTCCAGGGCTTATTTGAGGGCTCAAACGAAGTCTAAAAATTATGAAAACTGGTACGATGGTACTTCTAATACTCCTCAAGCTCGAGGACTCCTCGGCTTGCACAAAATGGAGTCTATTCTACCAAAAACGGGATTTACAATGTTTGTGTAGTGATTAAAATCACTTGAGTTGTACATAATCTATGGGAAAACATGATCTGGCCTTGTTGCCGTATTGTGCATGACTCCTTTGTTGCTTTGTATGCCAACACTCCCCCCTTCCTAGCGTCTGTCGCCCCTGACAGACCTTTGATCTCGCGGATGGTCAATGTAATATTGGATGACATTGGTGGCCAGTTCATGTTCTCCTATCCTTAAGCCTCTTGCTAGATCGGCTTCCAATGCCTCCCAATTTATTGCCCCGGGGGTCTCTGGTTGTGGGGTGGTGTAGTACTCTGAATACATTGCTTGTTCACAAGCAAACAGTTGGAGCATATGTGTTGGCTTTGGTGCGAAAACCTCCGAGTGATACTCCCAGAAACCTGATCTGAACATTTCTTCGAAGGTCTGTTTGTAGCAGGTGGGGAGGTATTTGATGCGTGCATGCCAAGCGTAAGCCACACGAATGCTGGGGGTGGTGCTCATGTCATACACCAAGTCGTAATTTCCATTGCTGAACCCCGGTTGACGTACCTGTGGTGCGGCTGCATTTCTAAAGGTCTTCAGGACTACTTGCATCATATCCAAGATTTTAAGCATCATTTGCGCTGCTACATCTTGCATGGGCTTTAAGCGCGGCATCCAGTGGTGAATGGTCCCCATCATATATGCTACCGATGGTGGTCCTTGTGGTGGCGCAATGTACGGGTAGTTCAGCCATTCCTTGCATTGTGCGTTGTTCTGTACCTTGATATTGAATGCCTTCCACGACCTGCGGCGGGGGACTGGACCGTAGCATGGATTGTACAGGAGGTGCAACGGCGCGTTGTTCCATGTGCGTAGCATTTCTGGATAGGTCTCTAAAAGTTTCTGCCGCCATGTTGGTTGACGAATTTTGCCTTTCTGCACCTCTGGAGGAAGGTCCTCGGGTTGAAATTAGGTCGCAAAAGTAGGAATCTGACCCGTGACTCTTTGTATTTCTGCATTATAATCAGCCAAAATAATATAATACGGCCTGTATTGGAGTTCAGATGAGAGAATCAGGCGTCGCGATGACAGGTTCTTAAAGTAGGCTGATTGTAACACAGTTTCCTCGATGACCCTCATGGCCTGATTTTGCACTACGGTGCGCTCTTCATGCGAACTCCCTATTTCCTCCACTTGTCGTAACCATGGGGGCCGTGGTGCCTCGAATGTAACCTGCGCTTCTTCTGTCTGTTGGCCTCCTGGGAATGGTTGCGGATCATATTCTTCATCAAACGTTTGTTCCACAGGAATTTGCACAACTTCTTCGTCCGTGGGAGCCTCCGGAGGGGAAGATGGTCTCTCATATTGTAGTAGGCGTGTTTGCAATTCAGTTACCTGTTTCTGGAGATCTTTTATGGCCTCTGCGTCTGTGAGATGCGAAGCCGCAGAGGGGGTGGTTAGAGGGGCTGCTGTTGGTCCTTGTTGGTGTTCCTGCTTCAGTTGTCCTAGCTCCTCCGATAGCTTATCATGTGCTTCGAGCAGCATGGCATAATCTTCCAATATAATCTTGATATTATCGGGGGTCACTGCTTGAAACTTGGATGGGCTGATGGGTGCCCCCGGTGTGCTCTCAATAGCTGCCTCCAGGTTCTCTTGATTTTGTATTTGCAGACGTCTGTTCTCTTCCTGAGCAGCCGCAAGATGGCGTTTAAGTAGCGCCATATTTCGCTGAAGTTTTGAGTTGCGTTCCAGCTGTGTCTGTAGGTGACGTTCTACCACCTGCACCGCTTCCTGATCTACGTTCTGTAGCTGTACCTCCAATATATTATGGGCTTCTTGGAGGGTTTGGAACTGTGTGTGGAGGCGAGCGTTCTCCTCTTCTAGTGCCGCAAGGCGGTGCTGTAGTGTCGCTGAGTGCTCTTGTAGGCGTTCGTTTTGTTGCTGGAGCTGAATGTAATCTGTTCTTAAATTTGATATACAAGCCAACATGGTGTCCAGTGCATTTCCTATAGATGAGTGTGGGTTGTTTATCGTGGGAGATGCATGGGAAGGGAATTGTGGAAGGGAGACAGTGAATGATGTGTCTACGGAAGTTGTGTGTGTGGGTGAAATTGGTGGAGGGGGAACGGGAGGAGGTGAAACCGTGGGTGGAGGTGCCGTGGGTGGTGAAATGTCCATACCTTCAGGAGTGGATGTGGGTGTGGGGTCTGCCATATACATTGGTATGGTAGGTGGTGTGTGTGTGGAAGTGGTGAATAGATGCGAAGTGGGGTGGGGAGCTGAAAAGGCAGGGAATGGTTGAGAGCCTGGTTGAAAAGCTCTAGCAAAGATGTCATGGAGGGATTGTAGAAATGGAGAAAGGGATATCGGGGGTTGGGGTCGTAAATTTGAGAAGGGTGGAAAGGGTTGCGTGGTAGTAGGGAAGCCCATGAATGTGGATCTGGGGTCAGGATGACCCGTGGCTGAAGGCATTGGGGATGGTTGTCCTAGGGCAGGCTCGGGAAGGGTTTCGGTGGGTTGTGTAGTGATGGGGTTTGCTTCAAAGGTCGGGTTATCAGTGGTAGAGAATAGGGTGGCACTGGAGATGGGAGTACGGAAGATGAAGGTGGGGTCGGTGGGTTGAGCAGTCGATGTGGTTTCCACTGTTTCTCTTCTAGGAGGTGATGGTGGGGGAGTGGATGGTAGTGGTTCGGTGGACTCCTCATGGGTGGCGGGGTGCTGTTGACTAGCTGTTTGGGAGGTTGGTGTAGTAGTTGGCTCTTCTGCAACTGTAACGGGAATTTGGATATTTTTACCTGAGCGAGGTCGTGTCTGGAACCTTCGTGGGTCATATTGAACTGAAGGCCTCTGAATGGCAGTGCGCACAGCTTCTACAACTCCATATGTTTCTGCCATCAATAAGAGACCTTCCCTGTACTCTGAGTCAACTCCCGCTTCTTCCAACAACTGAGTCATAAGTACTCTGCTGCTCTGTTCAGTGAGTAACTGCTGCGATCGCACTCTTTCCATAATGTGATACAGCCTTCGGAGTTCTGCTGTATATGCTGGGGCTTTAGTGGTCTCTTCTTCATACGCTTCTTCTTCTTCCGGGTGTCCGTGTTGTTGACTTTGCTGAGCGTCACTCCAATGGACATGTCTACCGTCTGTAGACTTTCTTCTTCTTCGTGAGGATGTGCCCTGCTCCTCTGCCTCTGAATAAAACTCCACATCAGAGAATTGTGTGCTTTGTAGGAATGCTTCGAAATCCTGGGGGTCCAGTCCTTCAGCCTCTCCAGTGGCAGCAAATTCGAATTCAGGTGTAACAGGAGGAGCCGATGGGGTAGGCTGTGTCGTAGTGTCAGATTCCGACCTGGGTATCCTAATGGTAAAGGGAGGTACAGTGCCCTCAAGGTGTAGGTTACAGTGCTAATCATGCATTCAAAAAATTTTAAGATTTTCTGTCTGTCGCGATAGACAGAGGTTGTCGTCTCGGGACCTGTGCAGAGCCTGTCGTACCTGCGCACACTGCTGGGGATGATGGTACAGCAAAAAACCTGCAAAATAGCTCAAGAAACATGCAAAAACAGCGCATGCAAATTCGCTCTCTCGCTCTCTCTCACAAGTGAAATGAGGGAAATGAGGTGGAGATGGGGATATAGTCAAAAAACTGAAATTTTTGCGATGATGGAGATGGACGTGGGAGGTGGTGATGATGATGATGGTGATGAAGATGGTGAAGAAAGTAAAAGAAAATCGATGAGAGTGAAGAAAATACCTACAACTCCAACGCGTCAACTCTACGTCTTACCATCACACGCTCGTCCTCAAAGCTCGATCCTCGGCAACGGCGCCAAAATTTGGTGTAGCTCAATGATGAGTAGCACTTCCTTTAATGTCAATCCGGGAAGACGTGAGGATGGTATGAAGACCTCGAGCAAGTGGCGGCACAAGTGCGAGAGTGAGAAGCACAAAAGCATGCACACACATACACACACGCGCACACACGGCAAGACAAAGAGAGAGAATCAATGGAGTTCTTTAGATTACTTTCAATAGCTCTTACAAGTTCGTTTCAATTACAATCTAACCTCAAAAATGAGCTCTCTAGCTCTTTTTATAGTTTTTTGACTAGTTTTGGCCCTGTCCAGACCTAGTGTCCGGCCTGGTTAAAAATTAGGTTCCAGGGCTTATTTGAGGGCTCAAACGAAGTCTAAAAATTATGAAAACTGGTACGATGGTACTTCTAATACTCCTCAAGCTCGAGGACTCCTCGGCTTGCACAAAATGGATTCTATTCTACCAAAAACGGGATTTACAATGTTTGTGTAGTGATTAAAATCACTTGAGTTGTACATAATCTATGGGAAAACATGATCTGGCCTTGTTGCCGTATTGTGCATGACTCCTTTGTTGCTTTGTATTCCAACAGATGATCTCCTCCACAATGCATACATCTTCTAAGCATGGGCACTCTCATTGGGTTGTTGGGGTAATTCCTCTGTCCTTGAACGTTCAATTTCTTTGCTGCTAAGTCAGCTATTTCCTCCACATTATTCTTAGGGTTTGATGCACTGCTGGCAGAGTCTTCACTTCTTACACTACCTTGAGGCATTTTCAGATCTTCCGCTAGATTGTCCTCTAGATCAATACATTCTTTCATACACTCTTGCAAAGTTTGAACTCTTTTCACATATACCAGTGATCTTAATGATCCATTCACTAAGCCTTCCAAAAATAATGACACCATCTTGTTTTGAGTGGGTCTCTCTTCAACAGGGCATCTATCCACATATTGTTTGAATCTTCTTGCAGCCAATCTCACTGACTCTATAGGAGCTTGCTTAAAACTATGAATCAATGAGGAAGAGTTGTTTTTAATCCTAGATTTAGTGAATTCCTCAATCATTTCTTGATAGACTTGTTCCAGTTTTGAAAATTATTAGGATCTAATGGTTGGAACCAAGCTAAAGCTGTATCTGTCAAAGTTAGACCAAAAGATTCATATTGGATCAAGAAATCTTCCACTTGTTCGGCTCTGATTACTTGCTTGAATTCAGCTATATGATTGTAAGGTTCACTAGAGCCATCATAATGGTTTCTCATGCATTTGGCAACTTGAATAGGCCTTAATCTTCTTCCTACTTTAGGTGGTCTAGGCATCACCGGGAAAACTGGTCTTCCTATGGGTATGCCAGGTCCTCTTACCACAAGTGGTCTATCTGAAATAGGGATTCTATTCCTTGAGTCAACAGGGGGCTGATGCCGATAGTTAGGGTTATTTGCCGGCATAGCAAACTGCACATGAGGTCTGACTGGAATATGGGTTTGTTGCGTGTCCAGACTATTGATATGAATTATATTGGAAAGTTCCTTGGGGGATTTGTGAAGTAGTGGCTTGATCCCTAGGAGGAAACACTGGAATGTTCTGATATTTCAACCCTGCTCTTTCTAACCCTGTTAGGGGCCAATACCTCCTTTGGTTTTTATCCAAATATGTGATAATGGTGGGGAGTTCAGGATCTTGTAACTCATATATGGTAACCGGGTTAGGGGCCACTTCCCATATATGGTAACCGGGTTAGGGGCCACTTCCCATGATGAAGAGTGGGCTCTAAGGAGATGCTCCATTCCATTGATCAAATAGACATCCATTAAGGAATCATCTTGGGGAACTAGGTCTCCTCTCCATACCCTAACAACAGTGGATCTCCCTGTAGGTGTGGTCACCTGCTCTTCATGTCCCTCTTCATTAGGGTTGTGAGCATTGCCTTCTTCCCCTTGTTCGTTGATGCTTTCAGGATGTTCTGTAACTACGTACTGAATATCTCTTTTGTCCATATAAAACCCTCCTGCATACTTAACTGCTGGCCTAGGTACTATGTAAGCATCTGAAGCTTTCCTTAGTCTGGCCACGGATCGGTTTAGACCATCTAGATGGATAAGTATCCCATGTTGGTTAGTGTTCGCATATTCCAAAGATGTCCGATATTCACCCTCAATGATTGACATCATGCCAATCATTAGTACTATATTTTGCATGTCCTCTAAAGCCATAGGAATTTCCTCCTCTGACTCACTCGAGGTTTTAGAATAATGTGAACGGTTACTGTGTTCGACTACACTTCCCACTGAAGAGATTACACTTCTTCGGCTTCCTAGGGTTCTTCCAGATCTTAGGTTCATTCACTTAAAAGCTCTGATTAACCTTAACCAACCTCCAGCTCTTAAAGTTTTGCACTGAGGTTCAGAATTCTAGAGAAAATTTGGTTGGAATAAGACTGACAGTGAATCCACAACTCACGATACTTGACCCAAAAAAGTCCACGATACATGATATTTCACTCAAAATGAGTATGTCACGATACTCGATATCTGACACACTAGAAAGGTGCCATGATACTCGATATTTTAGCAAGACGATACGTGATATTCGATCACTTGACTGGGCACGATACTCGATACTTGAGGAAACACGATACTTGAAGCATACGATACCCGACACTTAACACTGAAGGTCACGATACACGATATTGGGTAGGTATCACGTGAAAAATCACGATACACGATACTTGAGCAGTATCACGATACACGACACACAATATTCCACCACAAATTTTCCTCGATACTGTGTATCACGATACTTGATAGTCAACAAGTATTGCGAGAAAATTCTAGACGATACTCGATATTTGCCAAGTATCAGGAAGGCTGCCCCCACGATACACAATATCCAGCAAGTATCGCGATCAGAGACTCACGATACACGATACCCGACAGGTATCGTGATCATAATTTCTCGATACACGATACGTGACAAATATCGCCAGGCCCAATTCAACGATACCCGATACTTGATAGGTATCGTGAAATGAGTTCCACGATACATGATATTCGGCCAAGCGAGGTATCGCGATACTCGACCACAGGAGATCACGATACTCAGGTATCCCGATACTCAACCGCGGGAGAACACGATACTTGACACTTTCTCAATTTTTGACTGGAGTTTTTAGATTCTAAATGCATACAAGTGTTTCTAAAGCTCATCTATCCTCTCCTCTCAACCTGGATCACAAAAATAATCTTTCCTCACCCCGGGATGAACCCCATGATACTTGCCGCAGATCGTTTGGCTATGTCACTTGATTTTAATTGAAGGAGATGAGTAGCAGATTGAAATGCTCACCTTGGAGGCTCTTTCCCAACTCTTCTATCACTCTCCCTTGCTCTGTGCTGCTCCCAATCTCCTTGCTATCAAAACATGATACTCGACCAAAGACTCTCATGATACTTGCTCAGAAAAACAAGTGACTTGGAAAAAGACAATTTTTTGGGTTTTATACCTTTCTTTGAAAAGACCTCCTAACTACAAAGACCAACAAGACAAAGGTTAAAAGCTACTCTAACTTCCTAACTACTCTACTCTCTACACTCACTTCCCTAGTCTAACAAATCACTACACACACTTCAAGAGTGAGAAGTAGTAAGTACGGATGAATGTGACTTACCAAAGAAGAGAAATTCACAACTCCTCTACTCGCTTCAATGCTGAAAGCTACTTACCATCACATGGATGCCTCGGTTTGATTTGACATTCCCCGGCAACGGCGCCAAAAAACGTGTGTACCTAAGTTCCAACCTAGGGACTTGTGGAGAAAGAGACTATACCTCAATCCCCTCAAGTGCATATAGTGGGGATTCACGCTTTATTTATCAATCTGAGGAGTATCAAAACCTAGCTGAGTGTATGAAGACATGCATTCAAATGATGATCAATGCAAATGAGCTTCCCAAAGAGTGCAAACAAGGCTAAGACTATTCCAAACAAGCTTCAACTGTCAGTTATGGTGTCGCGATACTTGGTGCAGCAGCCAACAGTAAATTGAGCTTTTCTCTCAGCTCCGAACTCCAAATATAGAGAATAGTATATGTGTTTTGAAGCACTTGAGAAGACGCATCCAATGTTGGTCAAATTCTGACACTTCTGCTTCAAGTTATGAGCAAAATACTGAGTCGCGGGAATGACCTTCCTACACTTCAGCTCTTCCTACACTTCACACACCCCTTAACAACAGCAAACAAACACTTTCATGGATAGACAACACTTCCTAACACTCTTTTCAAGCAATACACATACATACAAGCTCACAAAGAAGAAGGTACAGAGAGGAGAAGACACAAATTCGAAATTCTGTGCTCTTGATTCTCACAATGGCAAAAAGTCTTTACAAAGAGTCACAAATTGACTTATATACATGTGCCCTAAAAATGGTCCTTTCACATAAGAGACCGGCACTTTATTCACTAAAAGGCTAATTTCCTACTAAATTTACATGGGTAAGCTACTAATCTCCATAGGTATGCATCTAGAGGACTCCTCTAGTGCATTTACAACGGAAAATATGTTACAAAAATGGTTATCAAAAATAGAGTGTCCAAATCGAAAAAATTTTGGGGCTTGTCTTTTTCTCTTCCTTTTGCTCTTCTTCGCTCTTCAACACTTACTTTATCTTGATCAAGTCAAATACAAAATGAAAATTGTCCAACTTAGGACACTTTTCTCAAAGACCTTAGCTTTATGTTCTTGGGAATTGTGAATCTTAGGAGAAATCCCTAAATTTACTTTTCAAGACTACACTGAACTCTATGAAAGTCATTAGAGTTGTGCTATGTAACTTGAAGCAAACTCAAATGAATAAATCAGCTTAGAATATTTTGAAGATTGAAAGGTTTCTTGTACCAAACATCTATTTGGGATGTTTAGTTTAGTTGTCTGGTTCCAATGGACTAACCCTAGACTTTTGTGAAAACAATCAAGTACTCTATCTGAGTCAAATCCAAGAGATTTGGAAGCCAAAAAGAAAGAACTAAAAATGTATGCAACCAAGTCAAACTTCTAAGATATTTGAAATTGCTATGAGTCAAATTCTAGGTGACTCAAGACTTCAATTTCTCAAAAATGTGTTTGAACGTGGTATTGAAGCAATTTATCTAGCTTTAAGAGAAATAAATTGGATTCTCAAAGTGATTGATGGAGTAAACCTAAAAATCATCCAACCATAGTATACTAGTGCAGTATCCAACATTGGTGTGCCGACCCATTGAGGTTCTATTGATGATATTCTACTCAAAATAATGCTTCATTGAGACTAAGTAAATTTAATCTTTATGACTGCTTACTGGGAATGCAATTCTTGTGCATTACTTTAAACCAAAGGATTGAAGCTACCAAGTTACACTAGGAACTTGGTGCTTGACTTAGGTAGATGAACCTTGGTTGAAAGGATTATTTCAAAGTCCTACGTCTTCATAAAGATACCAAATATTCTTGAATAAAAAACACTTTATCTTGAAGTGTTCCATATTCCAAATAAGATCATGATTTTCCCTATATGAATTATAAATGAAGGTCCTGGAAGTTAATTACTTCGTGATCTTCTTATCTTGTAAAACACTTTATCTAGAAGTGTCTTGAGATCATGCTTTTATTCTTCTTGAATTTAAGCTTCTTTTTTGAAATTTGAATTCCTTTGAGGATCCAATCTTACTTCGAGATTCATTCTAATACTAAAAGATACTTATCATACCACAGTGCAATGTCCCATACCATCTTTCCTACATCAATCTGAGTCTAGAATTTGTTGTCTACTTTATATTCACATTGACATGTGAGTGATGCTTTATTCTAAAGTTTAAAGATATCTTTATAGAGTACCTTCTCACGTAAATTCTTTAAAAGAATATAAAAGTTTTAAGGCATTACCTCTAACTTGTTTTTATAGGTTCTGATCCCTTCACACGATAGTTTCACAATCTCATACTTTGCCTTGGAAACTTGAAAACCTTTGAAATTTACAATTTGGACATGGTGAAGTTTTGTAGACTTCAATTCCGATCTAAATATGAGAGAAAAAATCTCCTTCATTTCTTTATCCTTTTATCTAGTGGTTTAAGTACATTACCTCATTGCACTTTCTGAAGAGAAAGATAACTAGATTGATGCTTTTTGTGAATCATGAGTTCTTTTTCTTTATAGCCATCAAAGAAAATTCTCAAAAGGAGTTAGTATTCCATTGTCCCATACCAGTGATACTTTCTCCAATCCACAAAAATACATCCTGAGTTTGACTTGCTTTCAATTTCTTTTAAATGCTCTCATGATAATTTCTAATGATCCTTTCTTGAACCCTTGTAGGTGCCAATTATTGAGAGCTAAGATGAAGGTGTTATTTTCTATTTATACACATAATAGGTCTTGCAAAGAACTTTAAGGCCAAACATCTAGGGTATCTCTAGACCCTTTTACCTCTTTATGCCTTGATTTTGGAAAAATCATGATCCGAAAATTATTTTCAACTGAGGACTTAATGCTTAGAGAGGTAATAGTCATGAGTCATGCATGAGATTTTTGCCAATTCTTGGAAAATCTTTGTAGTAGTTCCAATCACAGGTTCTTAGAAAAACCTTGCTTATCCTGATCAATTATTGTTGACCTTGTGGCAATAATAAAGGCTTAATATTTTTTATGAAGATCTCTCAAAACTCTCTAAAGCTTCTTGGCTTACCCACGAGATGTTGAGATATCTTTCCCTCAACTCAAGTCCAAGCATATGCTATTTCCTTTCATATTGCAAAACTAAGGATCTCATCAAGATTGATACACATGTGGGTTATATCAATAATTGGACTTTAAGTACCACTATTAGTGGTTTGGGGCTTCTTGGGAACTACTTGCTATCTAATTCATTTAAGGAATTCCATCCTCACAACCAGAGAGATTTTTTTTCTTAAAATACTTGAGATTACATCAACCATTGGACTTTAAGTACCACTAACAATGGTTTGGGACTTCTTGGGAACTACTTTCTATCTAATTGGTTTGAAGATTTTCATTCTCACAATTAGGGAGCATTTTATTCTTAAAATACTTAAGATTGAAATTGTCCACAGAATCACCTTCATTCATGTGCTCACTCTCCAACTATTTTTGGAGGTAAGCAACACGAGCCTCATTCCTAGCTTGGTACAATGTGGTAAGTGTATCCCAAGCATCCTTAGTTGTTCTGCAAGAGCGAATGTGAGAAATAATGGCACGTTTGACAGACAAAGCTATCAATGCATGTGCATGGGCATCTCTGCCATCCCAGCGAATCTGCTCTACGATAGGTGCAGCAAAAACCTCAACATGAACAGGAATATGCAAAATATCATCATCTTTGACACCTTATGCATCAGCTCCAGTACCTGCAGTTGTAATAGTTGCAGGTGTAATAGGATGTTTTTCGACACCCTACACAATGTTCCACAGTCCTTTTGCAACCAACACATGTCGAATCATATAAGACCATAACGAGTAGTTGGTACCATCCAACATATCCTCAACAGCCAACATACAGAATACATCACTGCTTTCAGCCATGGCCAGTGACTAAAATACCTTGATGCAAAAAATTGAATGTATCTCAAAAAGTTGAACAGAACTGCCTAGACAAATTCTGCTAGACCTGTAGCAGACTTCGAGACACTTATGGTGAACAGAAACTGGCATATACCTTTGGCACAAAAAGACGAAATAGCCTACACAAGCACTGCGATAGTGCGTTCAGAGGCCGAAACGAGCTCAGATCGCAATTTCGGCACCAGAAAACGAAGCTGTTTTGATCTCGAAAACATGCTGAGTATGCTCACCAAAATTCGTGCGATTCTAAGACTGCAATTGGAGGAGTATCGACGACGCCCTAGATGAAGCGATGACCTGCTCTGATACCAATTGTTGGAGATAGACGTCTACGGAAGCACGCGAACATCACAAGGAAGAAGAAGAAGCTTGGAGCACAACACACAATACTGAATGTATTACTAGAGAATGTACAAAGATAAGTAGCCCATTAGGGCAATAGGCATATATACAAGCCGGGGAAAAAAAACCTCCTAAAGAGGGAAAAAAGTGCCCCGGCTGTCCTAGTGTGTTCACACACATCACTACCTAAATATATCAACACTTACACAGGGATACGTATTGGCCAAAGTAGAGCAAAAGGAAGTCTTTAGTATTTTGGAAGCTAGATCATCACAAATCACTAGCACAATCTTACCTAGGGAAGTAGACCTGAAGGAAGATAGGGGAGAAGGTCCAAGCAGGGAGGTGTCTCATGAGTATCCTAAGTGAGACTTGCCTACTAGTAGTTGTTGGGATAGATGGATGGATGCTCCAAGAGACTGAGTAGGTACTGCTAAACCTGCTTTGTACCAGCCCTCTTTTGCTTCAGAGTTGATACCTAGACCTCCTTAGCTTTCCAATGACACCATAAAATGTCCTATGTCCTTTGGAAATGATGTGTGCAATGATTGAATCAAAACAGATAACTTTGGACGTCACAAACTCAAGAAAACCTTCTATTTTTGTCTTGATACCTACTGAGTATTTTGCTCAGTATGACCAGCATAGTAGGAATTGGAAAAATTCCTTTTAGGGGTATCTAAGTAGCTTAGTAAGCTACCTATTCCAAGTGGAATGATGTAAAATGATAAACTATGCTAAGAGAAATCAATTTAGCACATTAAGCTATACCCCCGACTTTTTAGGACTGTAGCAGACAATGACCAGAGTTCACCTCGACGCCGATTTCTCCAAAATGGCTGAATAGAATGTCTTCAAATTTTTCCAGCATGATTACTTCAAGCTGAATCCATCAAGCTTTGAATCACTGGATTTGGTGAAGAATTGACCGAGATATGCCCTTGACAAGTTGACAGACGTTTGAGTAGACTAACAGAGAACTCAGAGATGGACAATATGAAAGTATGTATTAATGAACATTGGTATACAACTCCATTGGCATGAATTCCATTGCCAAATGGTATAGAGAGGTGTGGGCTTGATGTAGACCTCACACACACTCACAAATCAGTAATGCTAAGCTCGGGAGTGCTCTCTCTTACCCGCGACTTTTCATGTCCATTTTTATAAGAGATGACTAAAAATTTGAATTCAAATTCAAACTTTTGGCTCCCTATGATCAAGCTCCTAAATGCTTGGAGATATTCTTTCAATCAAACAACTAATTTTTTCACGAATCATTTTGGTAGGTAATTACAAGAGATTCCAAGTCAATTTGACTTTTACAATGAGGTAAAGTGGTAATCAACCACTAGCATATGTTCCTATGCTTCTTCATGTGTGTATGGACTTCAATGCATCCTTTGAGCCAAATGTGTAGGCTTGCAATTTACACCAACAGCTCCCCCTCAAGCCAAACATTTTGTCTTAAGTCTTCATCTTCAATCTTCAAGTATATCCTGCAATCCAATCATGGATTTGAACCTGCAAAGTTTTGTTCCATCCAAAGCTTTAGTCAACAAATGTGCACATTGCATGTTGGTTGATACATAGGTAAGTTGAATATCCTTGCTTATCAATTTCTCTCTCACATAATGGTAATGGACCTCTATGTGTTTGGTCCTAGCATGGTAAATAGGATTAGCTGCAAGGTGAAGGGAACTTGTATTATCTCCAAAGATTATTGGAGACCTAGTAAATAAGCCCAATTCTGTATACAAAAGCTTAATCCAAATTGCTTCTTGTGTGGCATTAGCTAGTCCTCTATACTGTACCTCTGTGGAAGACAAAGCAACAGTAGGTTGCTTCTTTGAAGACCATGAAATTGGTTTGTCACCTGCAAAAGAAATATATCCAGAGGTGCTCCTCCTATCATCCTTGCATCCTGCCCAAGCTGCATCTGAATAAATTTTGATATCAATATCTGAAGTGTAAGGGAAATACAAACCATGGTTCTGTGTACCCTTGAGATACTTCAAGATTCTCTTGGCAGCCTCTAAGTGAGGTATCCTTGGCTTGTGCATAAATTGACTTAGCACACTAACTCCATATGCAATATCTATCCTTGTTAAGGTAGCATAGTTCAAGCTACCCACCATACTTTGATAACCTGTAATGTCCTTGACTTCATCACCTTCATGGGCACTTAGCTTTAGGTTTACCTCCATTGGAGTGCTTGCTACTTTAGCATCCCGCAAGTGAAACTTCTTCAACATATCTTGTACATATTTTTTCTGAGTGATATATATCCCTGAATTAGTATAGACTAATTCAAGTCCCAAAAAATATTTCAATAGACCAAGATCATTGATCTTGAACTCCTTCATCATTTGACTTTTGATATACTTGATTCCATTGACATCATTACCTATAATGATGATGTCATCAACATAAACACAAAGGTATATTACCTCTGAATTACTTCTCCTAATGAACAGAGAAGTATCTGCCTTGCTCATGACAAATCCTTGATCTTGGAGGTATGTAGTTAACCTGTAATTCCATGCCCTAGGTGCCTACTTCAATCCATATAAAGCCTTTTTTAATCTGCAAACATATGTTACCTTCTTGGGGTCCTCATAGCCAGGAGGTTGTGACATATATACCTCGTCTGAAATCCATCCATTCAAGAAAGCATTCTTGACATCCAATTGGTACATATTCCAATTTTTTGATGTAGCCACACTTACCAACACTCTAATGGTTGGTATCTTGGCCACATGTGAGAATGTCTCCTCATAGTCAATGCCTTGGGTTTGTGCAAAACCCTTGGCTACCAATCTGGCTTTGTACCTATTGATTGTGCCATCAGAATTTCTTTCAAGCTTATAGATCCATCTGGATCCTATTACCTTCATTGAGTCCTTCTTAGGTACTAACTCCCATGTGTCACTCTCTTTGAGAGCATCAATCTCCTCATCCATAGCTTCTTTCCATTCTGATTTGGTTATTGCTTCTTCATATGATCTTGGTTCTTCATTTGACAAATCTTTGGCAAGATAAACAGAATGTTTAGTAACAAGAGATGTATCATACCCATATCTGATAGGTTTCTTACTTTCTCTTTGTGATCTTCTAAATGATTGAGTTGAGGATTCAGGTATGTCTTCAAGCTTCTTCTCTTCATTTTTCCTTTGGACTTCCATGCTTTGAATTCTTCAAGATTGATAGTGTCTTCATCATCTGAACTTGAGGCTTCATTCTGAGTAGGTTCCTCCTTTGTAAGACTTGGAAATTCCTCTTCTAAATCATAGGGTAATTTGACCTTCCTGCATTCATTCTCATACCAAGAATCATTTTCATCAAAGACAACATCTCTGCTTACCATAAATCCTTTATTGATAGGATTATAAAACCTGTAACCTTTTTGATTTGAATTTTACCCAATAAAGATGCATTTTTCAGCCTTTGGGTCTAGCTTACCTCTTATCTGAGAAGGAATGTGTACATAGGCTACACATCCAAATATTTTGCAATTGTCAAGTGAAGGTCTCTTACCATGCCATGCTTCGTAGGGTGTTATGCCATCAAGAGACTTAGATGGTAACCTGTTTATGAGATAAGTGGCAGTAGAAACACTATCTACCCATAGATAGTTAGGTAACTTTTTCTCATTAAGCATAGATCTAGCTGTCTCAACAATTAATCTATTTCTTCTCTCAGCTACCCCATTCTGTTCAGGAGAATACCTTGTGGTTATCTCTCTTTTGATGCCTCTGTCCTGCAAGAAATTCTCAAATTCATTGGAGAAGTACTCACCTCCTCCATCTGACCTTAGCCTCTTCAAATTTCTTCCTGTCTGATTTTCAACTAATGCAAGATATTTTTTAAAGCAATTAAATACCTCATCCTTGTGCTTCATGAAGTATAATATAGTCCATCTCCTATAATCATCAATGAAAGACACATAGTACCTTGATCCTGAGACTGAGAGGTCTTTGCTTGGTCCCCATACATCTGTGTGTACAAGCTCTAGGTAGTCTTCATGCATATATCCCTTCTTGGAGAAGGGTAACATGTGAGACTTACCAAATTGATAAGCACCACACTTGTAAATCATATGTTGCTTGGATACATTAGGTATCCCAAGCACACATTGGTCCCTGCACATTTGTTTCAAGGTTCTTTCTCCTATGTGCCCTAACCTTTTGTGCCAAATCTCAAGCTCTGAAAGTGTTTGCTCTTTATATCTGTATAGTGCAATATTTTTTGTATCTTCCAACTCAAAAGTGAAAAGTATACCTGATTTTTCTCCTTTAGCAATCCTCTTGAACCCATGTCTTGGATCCTCCACATATGCTCCATATTGATTGAATCTGACCTGCAAACCTTTCTCCACAATCTGACCAACACTCATCAAATTTTTGGTAATGTTTGGTACATACAGTACCCTGCTCAACAAATTCTGATTTCCATCACAAGTCTTAACAATTCCAACTTTAACTACTGAATGCTTTGTATCATCACCTGTTTGGACTTGATGCTTACCTTTTGGTTCCTCAAGATCAGAGAGTAATGCTACATTGCCAGCCACATGATTTGAGCATCCTAAGTCAATGTAGAATAGGTGGTCATCATTTGTACCTGATTTTGAAGTCATGTTCATGATCAGAAGAGAGTCATCTTGCTCCTCTGTGTAGTTGTTGTAATCCTTTCTGGATTTGAAACCTCCTTGGTAGTTGCCATTGTAATTATTGTTGTAGTTGTTGTTGTAGTTATTGTTGTAACCTTGGTGATGGTTGAATCTACCTCTTGACTGTGAGTAGCCACCTCTTTGGTATCCTCTTCCTCTCTGATTCTTGTAATTCCTGAAACACTCATCTGTAGTATGATTTGATAGACCACAAATGTTGCATGGTGAGGAGTTATAAGATCTCCCCCTTTCCTGACTTACCTTCTCTGCCCCTAGATGGACAATATGAAGTATGTATTAATGAACATTGGTATACAACTCCATTGGCATGAATTCCATTGCCAAATGGTATAGAGAGGTGTGGGCTTGAGTGTAGACCTCACACACACTCACAAATTAGTAATTCTAGGCTCGGGAGTGCTCTCTCTTACCTGCGACTTTCCATGTCCATTTTTATAAGAGATGACTAAAAATTTGAATTCAAATTCAAACTTTTGGCTCCCTATGATCAAGCTCCTAAATGCTTGGAGATATTCTTTCAATCAAACAACTAATTTTTCCACGAATCATTTTGGTAGGTAATT
Organism: Ceratopteris richardii; assembly: GCA_020310875.1. Classification (NCBI taxonomy): domain Eukaryota; kingdom Viridiplantae; phylum Streptophyta; class Polypodiopsida; order Polypodiales; family Pteridaceae; genus Ceratopteris; species Ceratopteris richardii. The sequence goes on from CM035406.1 coordinate 123,043,264, forward strand.
ACAAGAGATTCCAAGTCAATTTGACTTTTACAATGAGGTAAAGTGGTAATTAACCACTAGCATATGTTCCTATGCTTCTTCATGTGTGTATGGACTTCAATGCATCCTTTGAGTCAAATGTGTAGGCTTGTAATTTACACCAATAGTAGTGAGGTGTTGCATGATTTCGTAACCAATTCTCCTATAGGACATGAGCCTGAGAGAAAAAGTGACGACATTTCTTCTCAACCCATCAACATAATAAGAAAAAAAACAACATGGTTATCGACTATCAGAATACCACCTCAAAGGAACACATGAGTACAATGGATACGCAAAGATAAATTGCCTCAACATGCCAATACAACACAGGAACAAATTGACCATCCAATAGATTTGCAGCGAAACAACCACTATTCAAAATCTCAATGGGATGAACCAAGAATTCTTCGTGTATGGCTTCCAAAATGATTGGTTATGGCTCAAAAAACACAACAATGCATATGGATTCCGAAAGTAGTCCATAGAAGAGCGAATCAAGGGATTGAAAAGCTCAAGGAAATATTATACCAAAAATATAAAGCAAAGGAAACTGTCAAGGATCAAAGACAACCCCAAAAGACCACAACATGGAAAACCCAATCCAAGAATAGGAATAAGTCAAAGACTACATTCAAGAGCAAAGGAAGGGGAACACAATAGAGGCAAATGCCACAAGCACAAAATACAAGGTTAATTTGGAGACCCAAGAAGTGACAAGGAATCGACCAAGAGGATCAAGGACACTCTTCTTGCACTCATAAAGAATCAATTGCATCCCGAGTATACATGATAAGGCCACATTACAAGTCCATTTATTTGGCACACAACGTCTTCCATAAAAGTAGTGGTGCAAATTTCCATAACTAGAAAAGGACTTAGCTTCTACTACCATAGGAACGATCATCCGATGTAAATAAATAAATGCTTCAACTATAAATTAATCTCTTGTTTTCTTTCAGATTTGAAAATTAAGAAAAAGTAGGGTAAGGTACCTTACTTGTCTCTACTTATGCAAGGGGATACTGCACAGAGCAGCAAAAAATGACATATTAATGGACTACATATAAACATGCTAAATTGGTTTCTCTTTTGAACTGATTCTCTACTACATTACGAGTGCAGATGGCTTCTAAAGACTTTGAAGTGACAATTCAAGAAGAAGTACTTGAATTCCCAATGAAGAGTGTGACAAGGGCCAAAGGACATTGGTTTTCAAAAGACCAACCAGATGACAAACACTTGTTCTTGGTGATAATTAAAATCATGGATGTGGACCATCAATTTCCAGTGATGTCCCAAGATTTCAATGTTCCTACACAAGATTCCATCCACACTGGATGTTTGAAAAAGGCTAGGATTCATAAGTAGTTTGAGTTACCAATCTACAAGCGAGATTTCTAGAGATGCACCCAACTAATGAACACTCTTCATTCGGCCTTGGACAAACCATCGGTGCTAGAAGCAAAAGTGCTTAATGTGGAAGGAAAATGGGTCAATATACAATTCACACACGAGCTAATCAAAGAAGCATTTGGATGGACCAAGGATAGGACCACCGATGTCAAGGAAGAAAGTCATGTCACGAAGACCAAAACTTTCTTGGATATTAATCGTATTGATATTGAAGAAGAACTCAGATTGGTACATCAACATTTTTGCTTTCCTAATATGCACAGATATATGGCACCACAGAAGATAATAACTCAATTACTATCTCATGCCACCAAGCAAATAGGCAACCAAATAAACTTGACACCCTACGTTCAAGAATGATTATTTGAGGCCAAGAAGCAACGGGGTCATAAGAAGTTTTTGAATGGAAGTGTAGCCTTGACAATATTGATATACCACGTGTTAGGCATTCAAGAATACCTCAAAGAAATGCCATCATCCACTGAAATGGCTAAGTATGTGAAGCCAACAATAATACCAAAGAAGAAGAAAGGAGCAAAGGTAACAGAGGAAGTAGGCACAAGCTCACAACCAGTGATGCGAGGAGCAAAAAGGCTAAGGGAGGTACTAAAAGCAGAAGAAGCAACTCCACCATAAAAAAGGACACATGTACTCCCTAGAACCAAAGTTGAGAAGGCCACACCTATTACTAAAGCGAAATTGCAAGAAGCCATGAAGGAGACTCACAAGTTCATGGAAGGACATATCAATCTGCTAGTTCAAAGGCATCATTACCATCAAGCTCATATGGCATCTATGCCAAGAAAGAGACTAACCAAGTTCCATCAATATAGAGAATTGGGGTTAGTCAATTCCAGCTCGTCATCTGCAATCTGAGAAGAACATGAACCATCAACTATGAACATCGATATCCAGAGTGAAACAAATGATGATGGTAATTGGGATGAAATAAATCAAGTCAAGGTTTTAATTGAAGTAGAAAGCAAAAAATTGGATCAAGTACGGGATGCTACATTTGAAGACGGACAACAAGAAGAAAAGCAAACAAAAGAGGATGTACACATTAAAAATGAATGAAACAACAAAGCTTCAAGTCACAAAAACCCACCTTGAAAGTCAATCTACAATGAAGAATCCAAAGGAAGAACAAACACGAGAAGAAATCGGGGAACGAGAACCATTCATGCCTATAAACATAGTAGTAGAGCCTTCACCTCTGGATGTAACATTTCAAGGAAGTGCTACAAAGTCTACTACATATAAAGAAGAAGAGCATCAGATTCACTTACAAATTCGACAACCACATAATGAGACAATACATATTGACAAGGGAAAGGATGTACAAATAGGTGAAGAACCGAGCATACCCAAAACATGGTTTAATGTAGACGTGGCACAATTAAAGCCCATAGTGAAACAAATCATCTAGACAGCCATGGACACCCAACAACAAATCATGCAAGCAGATAGTGATTATGACAAAGCTTTAGTGGAAAAAAATATATTGAAGATGCTAAGCGAGGAGTTATCTGCAGAAGTGGTATATGCTCAACAGGCACTTAACAAATAAAGAAAAAGAAACTAAGGAAGCTATGGAAAGATGCAAACTACTAATCAAAGAAAATCAAAAGATGCAATATCAACATAAGGAGCTTCAAAGTAAATATGAGACCAATGAAGCTGAAAAGATACACATATCAAATAGAAGCAAACTTTTAGAAGCACAAATAAAAGTGTACATGAACAAGGCTGATAACCTACGAAACAGGAATAAAGATTTAATGAGTGCAATCCTTCTTAATTAGCCATTGGTAGTACAGGATAGTAATCAAAACCATATACATGAGCTAGAAGCTCAGGCAGCCAAGTATGCGGATCAGCTAAAGCAAGAGAAAGCACTAAGGGGAGAGTGGGATAGAAAGTACATGTACGGCACAAACAAATTAAGAAGAAATGGAAAACTGCCGAATCATGGTACATCGAACAATGCAACAAAGATGCTGACCAAATGGCTATCTTAGGAGAAAGCAAAAAGCAAAGTGATAAAGAGCTTACAATAGCAAAAGAACAAATAAAAGAAAGAGATGAACTCATAAAAAGTGGAGACTGAGGTACGTCCTCCTTCTCCCCCCATCCATAATTCACCAATACATGTGGAAGAGGTAGAGAAGAGTGCTGACAAAAATACACGGCCTATTCTAGAACTAAGCCATAATGAGCGGGCACTACTGGTGTCCCAACTTATGAGACAATTTGAAAATCAAGTAGTGAAAGTTATGAAAGAAGCCAAAATGAAAAGAAAAAAACTTAGATCAAATTTTTAAGCCCTTCAATGTACCATATGGCCTATTAAAAGAAGAAACCAGACAATACATCAAGATGACTACACAAAAAGAACCAGATCAAGACTGAAAGTTCAGAACAGATACCTTCTCTTATACACAGGAAGAATTTGATTAAGTAGATCCGATATGAAGACGTAAGTTTATGGAAAAGAATTCCACTCTATGGGTGCATTGGGAATCTACACCATATTTATTACAAGTGAATCCATCTTTTTTCCCGATACCCTGACAAAGATCCTGGATGAGATTTTGGGAAGAACAACCTCATGACATACTCAATAACTAGTGGCTAAACTACCTACTATTACCAAGCCCGCCTCATAACTACTTACCTACTGAAGAGTATATGGTACTCACTATAGATTTTGGCTATCAAGATATGCTACAGTTCTGGATCTAGCAATCAAGATGATGAATAAAGTGTGGAGCATGCTACTCACAGTTTTGAAAGTCTTCAAACATGCTCACTACACCTTTTTGAACTTTATCGGCATTAATCAAGGCACAAATGCCTTAATTTTTGATCTCTCTATAATGCCTACCCGACTTACTAGCATGGCCATATACGCATGCTTAATGTTCTTATCGAGTACCTATATGCACACATTTGAAGAAGCTTTTTTGAAATGGACTCGAAAATTTTTGTAAAAATGACTTCCAATTTAAATGCTTGATTGGTGGCCTATGGGTTAAGTTTCTTTGCAGATCATCGACAGGCCCCCAATGATGGTGTCAAGTCAACACAATGGAAAGAAATCATGATATGTGAAACTAACCTATTCAATCAAAGAGTACCTCAATCCCCCTCAAGTACATATAGTGGGGATTCACGCTTTATTTATCAATTCGATGAGTATCAAAACCTAGCTGAGTGTATGAAGACATGCATTCAAATGACGATCAACGCACATGAGTTTCCCAAAGAGTGCAAACACGGCAAAAACTAAACCAAACAAGCTTCAACTATCAGTCATGGTGTCACGATACTTGGTGCAGCAGCCAACAATAAATTGAGCTGTTCTCTCAGCTCTGAACTCTGAATATAGGAAATAGCATATGCGTTTCGAAGCTCTGGAGAAGATGCATCCAATGTGTGACGCTCTGCTTCAAGTTATGAGCAAAATACTGAGTCGCAAGAATGACCTTCCTACACTTCAACACTTCCTACACTTCACACACACCTTAACCACAACAAACAAACACTCTCATGGATAGACATCACTTCCTAACACTCTTTTCAAGCAACACACATGCATACAAGCTTACAAAGAAGATGATATAGAGAGGAGAAGACACAAATTCAAAATTCTGTGCTCTTGATTCTCACAATGGCAAAAATTCTTTACAAAGAGTCACAAATTGACTTATATACATGTGCCCTAAAACTGGTCCTTTCACACAAGAGACTGGCACTTTATTCACTAAAAGGCTAATTTCCTACTAATTTACATGGTAAGCTACTAATCTTCTATGGGGATGCATCTAGAGGACTCCTCTAGTGCTTTTACATCGGAAATTATATTACAAAATAATTATGATACAACAATAAGATGTCCGAATTGGAAAAATTTTGGGGCCCATCTTTTTCTCTGCCTTGTGCTCTTCTTAGCTCTGCAACACTCTCCCCCTCTTTGTCTCTGTCGTCCCTTGACAGGCTTTGCTTTTTGTCTGCACCTTGTCTCAGGCTCTTTCATATGTAGGGTTGGTTGTGTTAAGTCGGGCTACCACGCACGCCACCAGTGGCTAAGAATGTGTTGTTCTTAGTTACCCTCTTCAACTTTTCAACCTCTACCCCTTTCTAACTTTTGGTCTTCTGATTTGTCTTTGTCTTCACATATCTAACCTGCTGTATTGCTTTGAGCCTGTTTACTTTGTTGACAACGGAGCTATCAACGAGAGGATTATTACCTGCCAAGTATCTTCTTGCACTTCATGGATACTTCTTGGCCTTGGTTCCTCCTTCCGCCTACGTGCTTTTCCTTGATATGTGCCCCTGTGGGGCTCTGTGCAGAGATGGGTGTTGTGCCCCTGCGGGGCTTCTTGCAGAGATGTATCTTCAAATATGATCTTTTAGTGAAGCTTCTTTCTTTGTCTTCTTCTTTTCTTCTTTTTGCTGGACTCTCCCTCAACACTGCCCCCCTCCTGAACTCTGTCGTCCGACAGGCTTTGGAAGTCGACGGGAGTATGTTCTGTATACTTTTTGCTCTGTTTCATTAAGCAGATTGGCTTCACGTATCATGAGTTGCTTCCACTGTTCTGCTTTCACACCATCATGTGGCGGCTGTCTATGATTGGCGAAGAAGCTCAATTCATATGCCACCAGTCTGGCATTCAAATTGGATGACATCTTTAAGAAAATTTCTGAGTCAATTTCAAAAAACCCTGTGAAAAAGGCTTCTTCGAATGTTTGCATGTATGTACTCGGTAGAAACTTGAGCCTGGAATAATAGGCCATTAGTGTGGGTCGGCTAGGCATAACAGACAAATAAAAAACGAGAATATATGTTCCCTGATTATTGCCAATGAAGTTCAAAAATGTATATGCCGCGTGCTTGAACACCTTCAAAACTGTAAGAATCATGCTGAGTATTTTATTCGTCATCCTAATAGTTAGATCGGGTACGGTTGCGTAACTTTGTAGCCAAAATTTGATGGTTTTTACCATGTAATCTTTCGTTGGTAGATAATTATGGGGTGGGCTTGGAAGTAGCAGATAATTCAGCCACTGTTTATTAATAGCACCATTCTTTTGCATATCTAAAAATTCTCTTGCTTCGCGGCGATGTGGTGTTGGGCAAAATGAAGGATTTACCTGTAATAAGTATGGTGCTGCTTGCCAATGCACCCGCAATGTAGGATTTTTTTCCAAAAATTTTCTTCTCCAGACAAGTTGTGCCGCTTCAAATTCCTCTTGAGTATAATTGAAGGTATTATCTTTGAATTGTAGCTGCTCATCTGGCTGTTTCTGTGTTATTCTCTTTATATATTGCCTTGTTTTCTCTTTCAATAGTCCATACGGAATGTTGAATGGCTTCATGATTGTATCCCGATTTTTGCCTTTATCTTGGCTTCTTTCATGACTTTGACCACCTCATTTTCAAAATTCTCGGTCAACCGGGACACCAATAGTGCCCGTTCCTTCTGACCTATTTTTGCAGTGTATGGCATGGGATGATCATCACAAGGGTCCGCCATCTGTTCTTTTATTGGAGAATTATAAATCAGGGGAGATAGAGGACGTACCTCTACCTCCTCAGTAGGATTTTCTTTTGTCGACTCTACTGGTGTCCCGATTGGTGCTTTCTCTTCTGCCTTTGTCTCTAATTGTGTTATGCGTTTAGTCTTCTTTTTAATTTCTTCCATAGCTGTTCGGAGTGCTTCTTTAACCATAAGCAGCTCATTACCAATTTCTGCTACATGATCCATGTTTTCACTGTAGCTCACTGCAAGTTTTCCATGGGCAGTGTTCAGTTGTTTCTTAAGTTCATTGGTTTCGTTGACATATCTTCGTTCCCATTCTTCCCTTGGGGCTTGCTCTTGCTTCAGCAATTCTACATATCTCTCAATCTGATCTTTCAATTCCTTTAATGAATGGTTCCTATTTTTCTATAGGCTGGTCATATAGTAATGCCTTCATTAACTCTTTATTTCGGCTGCGTAAACTATCATTTTCTTCCATGTATACTTTCAGTAAGTTGCTGTGAGCTTTCATTCTCTCTTTGTCTGCTTTGCTGGCTTCATGTTGTCTTTGTAAGTCTGCAAGTTGTGTATGGAGATGATGATGCTGTTTCATCAGTGTATTACATTGTTGTTTAACTGCGGTTATCTCCGTATCCTTAGCTGAAATTTCTTGCTGGGCCTGGATGAGCTATGCGGACAGTTGTTCACTCTTTATTTGAAATTGATTCTTTTCCCTCATGGCCTTGTCGTAATCCCCATCTGTGTCCATCATCTGTTGTTGCGTATCCATGGTTGTTTGTATCATCTGCTTGACTACTGGTTCTAAGTGAGTAACATCAACGTTTAACCAGGTGGTAGGGATGCTAGGTTCTTCACCGGTGGTAACATCTTTTCCTTGTGCAACATGTAATGTCGTATCATGGGGCTGCCGAATATGGAGTTGTATCCTTGGCTCAGCCTCCTTGTGGTCAATCTTACCTTGAGGTGTATCATCAGGCACTTCAATCACGATTGGCTCCTTATTTTGTTGTAGGCCTGCTTCCTGATGCACCAGTGTTTGCATTTCCTCTTTTATGGGTGGCACTGCATCTTTACTGGTGATTGGAGCTTCTTTAATGCTTATCTTTGACTGATCATTTAACTGAATAATGTGTTCCTGTTTAGTTTGTACTTCCTGGTTCTGTGCTTTTTGTTGTTGATTGTCAGGTGTGATTTCAACCTGATTTATTTCTATCCATTCTTCATTGTTCATTTTAGTTCTTATGTCCGTGTCCAATGTGTCTTGCTCAAGGCTTGATTCTTCATTGGAACTTGATTCCTCCAACCCTATTTCTTTGTATCTGGAAGGTACTTTAGGAGTATGTTTGTTATCCTTCTGTTTCATTCCTTGGCTTGCCTGTCTGTAATGGTGGCCTTGAATGTTCAAATTTACCTGCCCCCGCATATACTGATGCGTTTCTTCTAAGGCTGCGGAGAGGTCTCTCTTGGTGATTGGCTGTTGCGTCATAGAAATCTTTGGCAACATATGTGTTCTTTTTTATTGTGGTTTCTCTTGAGCTTCTTCCTCTCTTAGGCGTTTAGTTACTCTCATAGGTGTCTTTGAACTGGTTCCTACTTCTTCAATCGTTATTGTTGTTTTCTTTTTCTTCGGAACCGTTGCTGACTTGGCATATTTCGCTAGCTCTGTTGATGTCGGCATCAAGCATAAACAATTCTTCATGTCCAGTGCCTCATAAATGAATAGTGTCAAGGCCGAGCTACCATTCAAAAACTTTTTCTGACCCCGCTTTTTCTTTACTTCAAACAAGCGATCTTGCACATATGGAGCCATGTTCACTTTGTTTCCCATTTGTCTCATGGCGTGTGAGAGTAGTTGCACAACAATCTTTTGAGGTGCCGTGTATCTATGCATACTTGGAAAGCAAAAATGCTAGTAAACTTCCTTCCCTGCAACTCTTTCCAAAAGATGATCTGTGATGGGTAATGGGTAACTATCTCTTATGGTGGCAGCATTTACTTTTTTCAGGTTGATGCATACTCTTAACTTAACATTCTTTTTCGGTACAACCACCAATGGTGACACCCATTCCGTATGTTCAATCTCGTAAATGAACCCAACATCTAACAACTTATCGATCTCTTCCTTGATTTTTGCTTAGTAAACATCATTGTATGTGTATGGTATTTGTTTGGAAGGTTTAGCTTCAGATGTCATAGGGATTCTATGGGAACAAATAGAAGGGTCCACTCCTTTCAAATCTTTATATGTCCAGGCAAAGACATCGCTATATTCTCGAATGAGTCGTATCAACTCTTGTTCTTCTTCCGATGAGAAATCTTGACCTATAAAAGTACATCTTTCTTCTCCTTCCTCTAGGGTTACTACTATTTTCTTGGTTTGCTCTTTATTTTCATATGCTATTCCTGGCTGTGCTTCTCATTTTGGCATTTGAATAACAATTTTCCTCTCTTCTACTTCATATTTTTTGAAGTGGGCAGGTACTTCAAATTGGTATTGAGGATTGTTGTCTTCATTATCCTTTGCTTTATCTAATCCAAGCCCTCCTTCCTGTGTTGGTTCTTGATTTATTTCATTAGCTATGACACTTACTTCTTGAGTTTCATTTTCCATTTCCACATGTTCAAGTTCCATTTGAAAGCTCTCATAATCCTCCTTCCATTCCTTTTCAAGTACTTCTCCTTCTTTAGCCTCTTGAAGAACTACCACGTATAGACTGACTTCATAGCCTTCCTCGTCAATGCATTCATTCATGGTTATCACTTCTTCGTTTACACACACATTGAGAGTGGCTAGAATCTCCATCCAACCATGAGGCTCGAGTTCTTCATCTAGGAATATTTGAGGCATGTAAGCTGGATCTTGTACAGACCTAGCAACTCCTTGCCTGTGCTACCATCCTTTCCTCCTATCCTCTTCCTTTTTCACAGTTTGGCATATCCATAGATGAGTGTCTTCATTCATCCATGACTGATCACTTGAACCTATATTGTGAATGGATTGCTCATCTTCTTCTTTATGAATCTGATTCCATTGCAAGGGGGGAACATCTTGATACTTGTACGTGTGGAGGTTTATTCTTGTTGTGGTTCCTTCATGTTGTAAGTATACTGCGTCTTTTCCCCAATCTTGCACTACCTTTAGCTGTCTCATGAAGGGTCTTCCAAGTATCATTTCATAATTGCTAACCCTTTCAAATTGACATATTGCTAAGGTGTGCTCGAATTCAACTCCGCAAGTGGTAAAAATTACCCGTTCCAATAATCCCAAGGGTCGTTCTGTGTGTCCGTCTGCCATTTGTATCTTCATGCATGTTGGTCTTAGAACTGGTTTTCCCCATTTCTCCCAGATTTCTTTAGTTTCAATTCCTACTCCGGCTCCAGAATCCAAGATGGCTTTAGTGGTATAACCCCTATAGGTAATTGGAAGGCAAGTGTTTCCTTAATCTCCCTCACTGAAATCTCCAACCTTATCGACTGGGATTTTGACTGTCACCACTTCATCAGGCATCTCCTTCTCTTCTGTCTTGATCTCCAATCGACCGGTTATTTTCTCCTTCAAATGTGGTTTGAGCTTCAAAAATTCTTCCAATGTCAGAGTGCAAGGGATTTTTACCTTTTTAATGTGTATGATGTCCGATGTTTGGACTGATGGGTTCTGTTCTTGTTTTCTTATTGAGGGAATGCGGTTAATTCAGAATTATGTTCGTATTCTCCTGTGTAATTGGGCAAGAACTTTTCACTGTCACTTTCCCTTTCACTTTGATCAAAGGGTAATAATCCTTTTGAATTCAGCTCGGGTATTGAATGTTCTACTTCACCTCCTGCTTCTAACTCTTCAAAGGGTGGTTCTATTCCTTCCACTTTCTTCCATCTGTCCTCTTGGACTCTTGCCCACAAGTCTTTAGGCCATTCTCCATCTACTTCGGGAACAATGGATCCTTCCCTTTTATCCTCGCATTGATTTCCATTATGTGTCTCACCTTCTTTGGGTTTCTCCGGATCATTAGGGATGACACACTCTTGGAATTCTTTTTCGAGAATTCGTGAATTAGGTAATTGAACAACAGGTTTTTATAAGGTCTATTGAGCTACTTCAATTAATTTTTTGCATATCTCCAATCTTTCTTTCTCTAAGTCACCTCTAGGATATTCTTTTTCATGTTGTTCAATGGTAGGTCCTGCTCTTATTCGTGCCTGGTACGCCTGAATCCACATGGCTAACTCTTCTGGCATGGGATCTGCTGGAACTGATCCTACCTCTTCTTTTTTATACTTTCCTTTTTTGTTTTCTTCTTCAAGTCTCTGTTTTTCTTTTTGAACTTTTTCATTTTTTTCCTTCTCCATCTGTTGCTGTAGTTTCTTCTCCTTTATCCTATCTCTACGATTTTTCCATCTCTGTGTTCGTTTACTTGTGATACTTTTTCCAAGTTCTTTCGAGTCTTCAACTTCTTGGCTTGTAGGTATATTCCCTTCTCTGTCGCTTTGATCATTCTCTCCTTTTTTTTCTAGGGTCTCTCGAGCGTTAGCTCTTGTTATTGCTTTCAATGGCACAGTGTACTCCTTATCACTTCCTGACGACTCTATCACTTCTATCACGTTAATCTGCATGTTAGAGTTAACTTTGTTGGGGTTTTTGGGGCAATCTCTAAAAAGGCGTTGTTTACCACAATCACTACAGTATCCTTCCCAAACTCGCTGTGGTGGTGGTGGGTTTGGTAATGTACATTCTCTGATATAATGGTCACCTCCGCATCTATAACATGGTCCTCTAGGTATAGGCGGTCTATTCATAGATCGGGGGGTATGGATGCCCTGGGGGCTATGTACATTAATGACACATAATCCTGCTCATATCCGTAAGAATTATTTGGTGCTTCCATGCCATATGTGTATGGTTCGTACATCGGTCCATATTCTATCATAGATCTCTCATAAGTGGAATAGTTTCCTTGACTATGGGCATAAGATGAGTCATATGGTTCATTACTAGACAATGGTGTGGCTGGAACTATTGCTCTCTCTAAGTTTTCTTCAGGTTGAGCTATTTTCACCGGGACAACATTTTGAGGATGGGGCGGTTGTTGTCCTAACACTGGTTGTGGTTGAGTGTAACTTTGATAAGCATAGGGTCGTCGTGTTGGTGCCTGCTGCTGATATGGCGGATATCTAAAGGCTTCTCCTCCTTGATCTCTCTGCGGGTATCCATAAGGTCTCATGAGTGGTTGTACGGGTCTTGGTTGCCGATTGTAAGCACAATTTTGTGTACTGTGGTTTGTGTACTTTTGTTCTATGCTGCAATATTGTAGAGGGCCCGGAATAGGTGGTCTATTGTATGTGTAGGCAGGTGGTGGGACTACACCCCTAGTGCACAAGTGAGAGGGATGATCACCTCCACAATGCATACATCTTCCAAGCATGGGCACTCTCAGTGGGTTGTTGGGGTAGCTCCTCTGTCCTTGAACGTTCAGTTTCTTTGCTACTAAGTCGGATATTTCCTCTACATTGTTCTTAGGGTTTGATGCGCTGCTGATTGAATCTTCACTTTGAGGTATTTTCAGATCTTCTGCAAGGTTGTCCTCTAAATCAATACATTCTTTCATACACTCTTGCAAAGTTTGAACTCCTTTCACATATACTAGAGATCTTAATGATCCATTCACTAACCCTTCCAAAAACAATGACACCATTTTGTTTTGGGTGGGTCTCTCTTCCACTGGGCATCTATCCACATATTGCTTGAACCTTCTTGCTACCAATCTCACTGATTCTGTAGGAGCTTGCTTAAAACTATGGATCAATGAGGAAGAGTTATTTTTAATCCCAGATTTAGTGAATTCCTCAATCATTTCTTGATAAACTTGTTCCATGTTTTGAAAATTATTTGGGTCTAATGGCTGGAACCAAGCTAAAGCCGTGTCTGTCAACGTTAGACCAAAGGATTCATATTGGATCAAAGAATCTTCCACTTGTTTAGCTCTGATTACTTGCTTGAACTCAGCTATATGATTGTAAGGTTCACTAGATCCATCATAATGGTTTCTCATGCATTTGGCAACTTGAATAGGTCTTAATCTTCTTCCTGCTTCAGGTGGCCTAGGCATCACCGGGAAAACTGGTCTTCCTATGGGTATACCAACTACAGGTGGTCTATCTGGGACATGGATTCTATTCCTTGGGTCAATAGGTGGCTGAGGCCGATAGTTCGGATTATTTGCATGCATAGCAAACTGCACATGGGGTCTAACCGGGGTTTGTGTTTGTTGTGTTTGTCCTGACTATTGATATGAATTATCTTGAAAGGTTCCTTGAGGGTTCTGAGAAGTAGTAGCTTGATCCCTAGGAGGGAACACCGGAATGTTCTGATACTTCAACCTTGCTCTTTCTAACTCTGTTAGAGGCCAGTATCTCCTATGATTTTTGTCCAAATATGTGATGATGGTGGGGAATTCAGGATCTTGTAACTCATAGACAATAAGTGGGTTAGGGGCTACTTCCCATAATGAAGAGTGGGATCTAAGGAGATGCTCCATTCCATTGATCAAATACACATCCATCAAGGAGTCATCTTGGGGAACCATGTCTCCTCTCCAAACCCTAGCAACAGTAGATCTCCCTCTGGGGGTGGTCGCTTGTTCTTCATGCCCCTCTGCATTAGGGTTATGAGCATTATCTTCTTCCCTATGTTCGTTGATACTTTCAGGGTATTCCATGACTACATACTGGATGTCTCTCTTGTCCATATAAATTCCTCCTGCGTACTTAACTGTTGGCCTAGGCACTATGTATGCATCTGAAGCTTTCTTTAATCTGGCCACTGATCGGTTTAGACCATCTAGGTAGGTAGGTATCTCATTTTGGTTAGTGTTCACATATTCCAAAGATGTCCGATATTCTCCTTCAATGATTGACATCATGCCAATTGTTGATACGGTATTTTGCATATCCTCGGAAGCCATGGGAATTTCTTCCTCTGACTCACTAGAGGTTTCAGAATAATGGGAGCGGCTACTGGGTTCGGTTACACTTCCTACTGAAGAGATTACACTTCTTCGGCTTCCTAGGGTTCTCCCAGACCTTAGGTTCATTCACTTAAAAGTTCTATTCTTGTTTTAATCACTCCTAGCCTCCAAAGCTCCTTGCTATAGTCCCAATTTATGGAATTTTCTTGAGTGACCGAGGAACTTCCTCTGAGGAACACGATATACGATATCTCACACAAAAAGAGTATACCACGATACTCGATATTTGATCAAAGCGATACACGATACTTGACCACTTGGCTAGACACGATACATGATACTTGTTATAGGTGATACTCGATACTTCAGGAAACACGATATACGATACTTGGAAAACTTGATACACGATACTTGACCAATATCACGTGCCAATCATGATACTCGATACTTGCCAGGTATCGCGTGCCAATCATGATACTCCACTAGAAAATGTCCACGATACTCGACACACAACAAGTATCGCGAGAGAATTCCGGATGATACTCGATATTTGTCAGGTATCGGGAAAGTTGCCTCCATGATACATGATATTCAGCAAGTATCGCGATCTGAAATTCACGATACACGATATGCGATATCCGACGAGTATCGTTAGAACTTCTCAACGATACACGATATGTGACACGTATCGCCTGACCCAATTCTCAACGATACCCGATACTTGGTAGGTATCGTGAAAAGAGTTCCACGATACACGATACTCAACAAGGTCAGGTATCGCGATACTCGACCACAGGAGATCACGATACTCAGGTATTGCGATACTCGACTGTAGGAGAACACGATACTTGACACTTTTCAATTTTGTGGCAATTGTTTTTGGATTTTGAATCAGAGGTTTCTTAAGCTTATCTACCCTCTCCCCTCAGTTTGTCTCACAGAAATAAACTTTTTTCACCCCTGGATAACCTTCGCGATACTTACCGCAGATCGTTTTCCTGAAATACTTGATTTAGTGGCAGAGATGAATGGAATATTAAGATGTTCACCTTGAAAATTATCTTCCAACACTCCTATTCGCTCTGCGCTGCCCCCAATCTCCTTGCTATCCGAATGTGATACTCGGCTACAGACTCTCACGATACTTGGTCAGAAAACATGTGACTGAAAAGTGATGATTTTTTTGTTTTTTAACTTGTTCAAAAATTCTCCTAACTTCAAAGACTTCAACAAAGCTAAATTTAATAACTACACTAGCTTCCTAACCTACTCCCTTACTACTCCTACTCTACTCACTCCACTCACTTCCCTAGACTAACAACTTACTACACACACTCCAAGAGTGAGAAGTAATAAGTGCGGATAAATGTGACTTACCAAAGAAGAGAAATTCACAACTCCTCTACTCGCTTCAATGCTAAAAGCTACTTACCATCACACGAATGCCTCGGTTTGATTCGACACTTCCCTGGCAACGGTGCCAAAAACTTGTGTACCTAAGTTCCAACTTAGGGACTTGTGGAGAAAGAGACTATACCTCAATCCCCCTCAAGTACATATAGTGGGGATTCACGCTTTATTTATCAATCCGATGAGTATCAAAACCTAGCCGAGTGTATGAAGACATGCATTCAAATGACGATCAACGCACATGAGTTTCCCAAAGAGTGCAAACAAGGCAAAAACTAAACCAAACAAGCTTCAACTGTCAGTCATGGTGTCGCCATACTTGGTGCAACAACCAACAGTAAATTGAGCTTTTCTCTCAGCTTCGAACTCCGAATATAGGAAATAGCATATGCCTTTCGAAGCTCTCAAGAAGACGCATCCAATGTGGTATTTTCACTCAATTGTGACGCTTCTGCTTCAAGTTATGAGCAAAATACTGAGTCGTGGGAATGACCTTCCTACAGTTCAACACTTCCTACACTTCACACACGCCTTAACCATAGCAAACAAACACTCTCATGGATAAACATCACTTCCTAACACTCTTTTCAAGCAACACACATGCATACAAGCTTACAAAGAAGCTGATATAGAGAGGAGAAGACACAAATTCGAAACTCTGTGCTCTTGATTCTCACAATGGCAAAAAGTCTTTACAAAGAGTCACAAATTGACTTATATACATGTGCCCAAAAAATGGTCCTTTCACACAAGAGACTGGCACTTTATTCACTAAAAGGCTAATTTCCTACTAATTTACATGGTAAGCTACTAATCTTTTGTGGGGATGCATCTAGAGGACTCCTCTAGTGCTTTTACATCGGAAATTATATTACAAAATGATTATGATATAACAATAAGATGTCCGAATCGGAAAAATTTTGGGCCCCATCTTTTTCTCTGCCTTGTGCTCTTCTTAGCTCTGCAACAACTATGGACTTGTGGTATAAGTTATGGGCCTAGTAAATTTCCAACATTTGGTATCAGAGCAATCAGGTTCTCAGGTTCAGAGGTTCCCAGACTTCCAGGTTTACAACATATGATTTAAGAGCATCTTCTAACATTTGACATTTGACATATACACTTAATCTAGATGAGTAGAGATTTGAGAATTAGACAATTCAATCACATGTTAATTCATCAGTGTGGTGTATGAAGTTGATGATCTGTTAGCAGTCAAATACTTTTGGAAGAGTATGAAAATACTTACATAAGTATTGTTTGAAGACCAAGACTTGACGAAGAGAAGGCTACTTCAAATTCAAGGAAAAACAAGGAGAAGATGAAGGAATCAGATCAACATCAAATCACAGGTATCAGTTTCTACTATCAGATTATCATTTGCACGTCATATCTTAGAAGAGCAGTTATGAAGAAATTTGAAGGATTCAAGGAATGCTTTTATAGACTTTCATTATTTGAAAGTTAAAGGTTACATCAAAACAAGTATCTAGAGGTTTTTCTAGAGAGTTTTGAGAGATCTCTTTCATGGCTAGAAAGCTCATCTAAGAAGACAAATGTGGAGAGCATCAGTCATGTTTTCAACCAATCTTGTGTTTTATGTTGGTTGGAAGTTTTTGCTCACATTTTGTATCTAGATAGGTAACTCTAGAAAGGTAATTCATCATTCAGACAAAAAGTTGGTGAATTTAGTCATATCATTCATTTGAAGCAGAATTTTGATTCAAGGATATTAGGAAATGGTAAATTCTATATTCACTTCCATTTGTATACCATGTTTGTTTTGTCTCTTACTCTTAGCACTAGAGGAAGAGAAAAAAACTCATTCGAAGAAGTTAAGAATGCTTGCTACTTCAAGATGAAGAGAACAAAAGGTATGGAAGAGAAGTTTGAAGATGTTGACATTATCAGGTGGAAGAAAGATGCAAAAGAAGAAAGTCCAACATTTCCAAAGGGAAAGTAAGACTTCCTTTTCTCATATATTTTCCATATACTTTCCTACTTTTATCCTCTACACCCAAAGACAAGTCTACGAGAACATCTTGTGTGAAGATAGTCTAAAGAAGAAGCAGTTTCTTGTTTTGCATAATACTTGGTCATATTCTAGTAGGTTTTGATAAAGAATTGCATTGAGAGAAAAAAAGCCAGCTTATATGTTTTGACTCCTATGTGTATGAGTTATGTATAAATTGAAGATTTTGAGCAGGCAGCTATATGTTCCCTCAAAAAATTCTTGGGGTGTCAATTCAGAGCTATTTGGTATATGACAAGTTGTAGAGATTCTTCTTGACCTAACTCTTAAGATAAAAGAGTTATTTGTAGCAGATGTTGGAGACTTGGATTAAGGTTTTGTGTTTGGAAAAGGTACCTCATATTTTGTATATTCAGTATATTCAAAAAACTTAAAGTTTTTTAGGATAAAAATTTAGAAAATCAATATTTTCAAAATTTTAGTATTTTCACAAAATTTCAAAAATTTTAGTATTTTGAGAAAATTCAAAAAATTCAAGAAAATTCAGATTTTTGTATTGTACGAGTTAGTTGGAGAATCTACTTTCTATGATTGTCTAGATTTTTGGATACATGCTTGTATTCAAAAAGGTGTTCCATCAGATCCTTTCACTTTGATTGAGAAGTGGAGTTAGCCAAAAGAAAGTCAAGCAAATATTTTCACATTTCACCTGGGTAGAATATGAAAAGATGAAGTATCAACTTGCAACTTTTGGAGTTCTCAAGGTGAGAGTTTGTCCACTTCTGTTTCCAGTAAGATTTGTAGATTCTTGGGAAGCATTTGGTTAAAGAAAAGTTTTACAACTTTATGTGAGAAGCATGGACACTTAGAGACATTCAGGTGGCAAATCAAACATTCAGTCATGAAGGTTTGATGAGAGTAGATTCTACACAGGTATTTTGTTAGAGAGATCTTGATAGAACTTGAATGATCTTGAAGATCTTGAGTATTTATGAGTCAATTGTCTATCCTTTGTTTGAAAAGTTCTTAGCATTGGAAGAAGTAAGTCAAAGATTCATATTCTATCAGATTTATGTTGCAGAGTGTTGGAGTTAGACGTTTGCGGAAGCACGCGAACAGCACAAGGAAGAAGAAGAAGCTTGGAGCACAACACACAATACTGAATGTATTACTAGAGAATGTACAAAGATAAGTAGCCCATTAGGGCAATAGGCATATATATAAGCTGGGGGAAAAAAACCTCCTACAGAGGGAAAAAAGTGCCCCGACGGTCCTAGTGTGTTCACACACATCACTACCTAAATATATCAACAAATTCTCCCTGGGAGTGATGCAGTGAACAAGGAGCTGGCACTCATGTATAAGGAAGTGCCAAGCTATGTGGAAATCACTCCACAAAAGGAAGTAAGCCCAAAGCTTTGCGGAAAGCTTCAAATTTCTCCCTAGGCAGAGCCTTCGTGAAAAGGTCTGCTATGTTCTCCTGCGTGGGCACATATGCCAAGCTAGTCTCCCCAGTAGAGAACCTCTCCCTGACATAGTGATAATGCACCTCAATGTGCTTAGTGCGAGCATGGAACACAGGGTTCCTCGCAATTGCCAATGCGCTCTGACTGTCAATGAAGATGGTGGTGGCTGAAGACTGACCAACACCCAAATCAGCCATAAGGCGTCTGAGCAACACACACTCAACAGTCCCTGTGAAAGCTGCCCTATACTCAGACTCACAACTAGAAGTGGCCATAGTAGGTTGCTTCTTGCTCAACCAAGATATACATGAGCTACCAAGCATGAAGCAAAAACCACTAGTGGACACAAGAGTGTCATAGCAACCAGCCCAATCTGAGTCAGAAAAAGCATGCAAATCTGGCAGTAGTGATCCCCCCTTGGGATAAAACAACCCAAGTAGCCGAGTACCACTCAACTAGCGAAAGATGCGCTTAACCGCCTTCCAATGCATGACTCCTGGGCAATGCATAAACCTGCTCATCTGTGAGACAGCAAACTGAATATCTGGCCGAGTAATGCATAAGTAAATCAAGCATCCAACAGCCTGCTCATAGAGAACAACATCAAATGCATCTCCAGCATCATGAAGACTCAATCGTAAACCTGTCTCCATAGGAGTGGCGATAGGCTTACAGTCTTCAAGGCCGAAATGCTGCAATAATGTGTCAATATATTTCATTTGATACAAAGCCATTCCACCATCAACTTGCATAAACTGAATGCCCAAATAGTGATGCAAATGCCCCAAATCAGACATCTCAAATGAGGCATGCAAATCAGCCTTGAAATCAGCAATATGCTTCTCAATAGGACCACTGAGCAACATGTCGTCCACATAGACAACAATGATCAGAAGCACATCATTAGCACGCTTAACATATAAGGTGCTTTCAGTTGGACTGTTCTCAAAACCATGTGCAACCAGATAGGCATGTATCTTCTCATACTAAGCACATGGTGCTTGCTTTAAACCATATAATGCCTTCTTTAACCTGCACATCTGGTTTTCATGCCCTTTTTGCACAAAGCCACGAGGTTGAAAAACATACACTTCTTCATGCAAGTCGCCATTCAGAAATGCTTTTTTAATGTCCAACTGATGTACATTCCAACCATGATGGGCTGCAAGTGCACAAATCCTTCGAACAGTAGTCATACGGCATGTAGGTGCAAAGGTCTCATCAAAATCAATGCCTCTTTCCTGCGCATAACCCTTTGCAACAAGCCTAGCCTTATACCTGTCAACTGTACCATCAGGTTTACGCTTCAGCTTGTATACCCACTTAGTGCCAATGGCCTTCTTGCCAGGAGGCAAGTCACATAAAGACCATGTACCATTCTTCATTATAGCATCATATTCAGATTGCATAGCAACCATCCAATTTTCTGAATTTTGTGTTTCATAGACTAGACGCAGCCATAGCATAGCAATCTGATGCAAAGGAGGCACTATGAGAGCCTGAACGAGTACGATATGACAAAGGTGCATCTAATTTGCTATCACGCAAAGTCTGCACCAGCCATTTTGGCATAGTTTTTGCCTGCTCAATATCAGCTCTCTCATCAACAAGTGCATCATGTAAATTTGCATCAGAAACGGAATGATCTACATCATCATATGAAACCTGCAAAGGCTGAGAAGTTGCCTCATTAGGACCAGCACTAGACTGTCCACTTGTAAAAAGAGGCATCAAAGTATCATACATGTCTTTGGAGCTAACATATGTCTGCTTGGTACATGAAAGCAATGGCTGAATAGCATCTTCCACAAAAACAACATCACGGCTAACCAGAATGCATTTAGTTTGTGGATGATACAGACGATAGCCTTTACTTTCAGAACTGTATCCAACAAAAATACATTTTACTACCTTATCATCCAATTTTTTGTGATGTTGTTTAGGCACTAATGCATATGCTAAACAACCAAAAACACGCAGATGAGCAACAGATGGCTTGCGGTCATGCCAAGCCTCATATAAAGTGATAGACTGCAACGCTTTAGTGGGACACCTGTTAAGTAAATATGCTGCACACATGACAGCCTCAAGCCAGAAACTATGTGGTAAAGCTTGACTCTTGACCATACACCTTGCCATCTCCATGAGTGACTTGTTCTTCCGTTCAGCAACTCCATTCTGTTGAGGTGTATATGGCACTGTACACTGGTGTTTTATCCCACGTTCAGCCAGAAATGCATTAAAATCAGAAGACATATATTCCCCCCCTCGATTAGAACGGAGGGTGTCCATTTTACATGCTGACAGATTTTCAACCAAAACCAAAAACTGTTTGAAGCACAAAAACACTTCGGACTTTGTCTTCAATTGATATACCCATGCATGCCTGGAAAAATCATCAATGAAATTCACGAAGTAAAGATAGTTTCCAAAAGAAGGTGTCTGCATAGGACCACAGACATCACTATGTACAAGCTGCAATTTCTGCATAGCTCGAATTGAACCATCTTTTGGAAAGGAGGAACGCTGCATTTTGGCCAAAATACAGCCTTCACATACATGTTTTCTAGGTGCCTCAAGCTTAGGCAAAGAAGACACCATATCAGATTTCTGCAGGCGTAGCAAACTAGCAAAATTCAGATGACCAAAGCGTGCATGCCAAAGCTTTGCATCTGACATAGCCTGAGAATCATGAACTGCACATGCTGAATCATTCACAGATCTTTCATAGTCTATGAGCTTATACAGCCCACGACATAAAATGCCATAAGCAATAATAACATCGCCATTTGACATATCATGAACTGAACATCTGTCATCAACAAATTTCACAACCAAGCCAATATTGGCTAATGCAAAAACTGATAACAGATTCTTCTTGATCCCTAGCACAAATAAAGCATCTGATAAGGTGAAAGAACTACCATGAGCAGTAGTCAGAATGATCTTACCAACTCCCATAACATGATAAGAGGAGTTGTTGGCGCATGTGACAGTATTCCCTGTAGGGGCAGGCTCGAGTGAAGAGAAGAAACTGCGTTGCGAGGTAATATGTTTGGTCGCCCCATTGTCAAAGTACCAAACATTTGAGTCCACTGCAGACATGCACTACTCATGAGAAGATGGGTCAAAACTGCAAACAGTAGTAAACGCCCATTCTTCTTCCTGCACAAGATTAGCAGACTGTTTTTGGTGTAGAGGCTTCTGCAACAACCATTCTAGCCTCCTTTTTCTTTGCCTCTTTTGCAACTAGTTTTGGACAGTTCTTTATGATATGATCATTCCCTTTACAGTACTTGCAAAACAATTTCTGCTTTTTTGATTTCTTCTCATCTTTATCCTGGTTCTTCGAATGTGTAGCATTTGCAGATTTCTGCTTACTAGTAGAAGAGCTCCATTTTCCTTTGCGCTTTTGACTAGCCAGGAAAGCTTAATCGGCAACACGCATAATGGACCTGTTCTGTCTGGACTGATCTTCCTACAACAGAATAGAAACTAACTCCTCAAATGATAAGGCAATCGGATTGCCTTTCATCATCAACCGAAGAGTAGAAGCAAAACTCTGATATGAATCAGGAAGACCATTCAGAACGGTCTGCACAAGTGAGCTATCTGGTATAACCTCATAAGCAGAAATCAACTGTTCCTTCAAATCTTTGATCTTCGTTAGGAAATTGTCCATAGAATCACCTTCATTCATGTGCTCACTTTTATAACTATTTTCGGAGGTAAGCAACATGAGCCTCATTCCTAGCTTGGTACAATGTGGTAAGTGTATCCTAAGCATCCCTAGCTGTTCTGCAAGAGCGAATATGAGGAATAATGGCACGTTTGACAGACAAAGCTATCAATGCATGTGCTCGAGCATCTCTGCCATCCCAACGAATCTACTCTGTAGTAGATGCCATAGAAACAACAACACGAATAGGAATCTACACAATATCATCTTTGACACCATCTTCATCAGCTCAAACACCTGTATTCGTAGTACCTGTTGTTACAGGTGTAACAGGACGTCTTTCAACACCCTATACAATGTTCCACAATCCTTTTGCAACCAATACATGTCGCATCATATAAGCCCATAATGGGTAGTTGGTACCATCCAACTTATCCTCAACAGCCAACATACGGAATACATCACTGCTTTCAGCCATGGTCGGTGACTAAAATACCTTGATGCAGAAAATTGATTGTATCTCAAAAAGTTGAATGGAACTGCGAGACGAGTTATGCTAAACTTGTAGCAGACTTCGAGACACTTATACTGGCGAACAGAAACAGGTATATACCTTTGGCACAAAAAGACGAAATAGCCTACATAAGCGTTGTGATAGTGCATTCGGAGGCCGAAACGAGCTCAGATCGCGATTTCGGCACCACAGAGCGAAGCGGTTTTGATCTCAAAAACACCCTGAGTATGCTCACCAAAATTTGTACGATTCTGAGATTGCAAATGGAGGAGTGCTGACGGCGCCCTAGATGAAGCGACGACCCGCTCTGATACCAATTGTTGGAGTTAGGCATCTCCGGAAGCACGCGAATAGCACAAGGAAGAAGAAGAAGCTTGGAGCACAACACACAATACTGAATGTATTACTAGAGAATGTACAAAGATAAGTAGCCCATTAGGGCAATAGTCATATATACAAGTCGGGGGAAAAAAACCTCCTAAAGAGGGAAAAAAGTGCCCCGATGGTCCTAGTGTGTTCACACACATCACTACCTAAATATATCAACACAAAGGAAAAAAAAAGAAGAATTTACTTGTTATGTTACAGAAGATTATGGATCCTAAAATTTTTGTTTCAGATACAGGTATTGATCAATGAAGATCAGATTTATTGAAAGAAGGAAGACATTCCAGATCATAAAGTTTGATATAATTTGAAGAATTATGGATACTAGTGTTAAATCATCTAGGGGGTGATGAAACATGAAGACTTATTTTCAGCCATATGTGAAAGAATACAAAGTCATACCTACAGGTATTCCTATATTTTTGTTGTCAAATTCTCTTTATGTTCCAGCTTTGAAAGAAGAAGGAAGAAGGAGAATGTTTAGAGAAAGTTCTTGTTAGGGTGTTCCTGTTCAGGAGAAAGTTCCAGAATTCTATTAAAGAGAAATTTGATATTTCAGAGAGGTATGTTTCAGAGGTGCACACATACATGTTTATACTAGACTCTGAAGGAAATAGGTATGAAAGAGGATGAAGACAAGATGACATCATAGATATGAAATTTTGATGAGACTCATGGGTTAAGTTGAGTTGAGTTGAGTACAGTCAGAGATGAACCAGCTAGTGTTCATAATACACTAAGTTGTGAGTTGTCAGGTACAAGTCCCAGGATTTAGTTTCTGATTTTGTTTAGTGTATCTACATAACATAGCAGAAGTACATTGAGAAACCTTTTGTAAGGTAAAAGCAAATATGTGGATCCTAGTATATGCTTACAGGTTTGAGAAGACATATTACAGGAGATAGCAGAGTCAGTTCATGCTACATATGTAGTCAAGCAGTGATTGCTGATTGCTTGATGTGTACACTATTGGATATCTAGTTTGCATATTTTCTCACGTATTATGGTTCATATTTAGCAAGTTTAGTTTTTTGAAGTTTGAAGAAATTCAAATTCGGTTTTGAAGAAGACTTTTGAACAAAAGGTTTGAAGGTCAATTCGGGAGTACAAGTTTGAAGTTTATGACAGTTTGTAGATGAATGAAGTTCATATCCAGTTCAGTTTGTACCAATATGACATTGCAGGGGGGATTGTTGGAAAACAATGTCACATCAGTCCAAAATCCATTTAGGGCAGAACCCTAATTTTGGTACTTAGTCATTTTTGGCACAAAAAATGGGTAAAATTTTTATGAGCCTATCTTGTAGAGCTTGAAGAGAGATTTCCAATGGTATATGACATTCAGTCATCAGAGATCAAATTTGGAAGAAAACCCTAATCCTAATTTTCTATCGATTTAGGGCTTTGATCTCATATGATAGCTCTCGGCGTGAGGATCATAAAAATGTTGACAGAACATTCATCAGGTAGTCAAAAGTGTGAAAAAGCAGGTCAAGAAGCTATTTTTAAAGTTAGCTAAAGGCAACTTAAAAAATAAAGCAAACTCACTTAAGATAAAGCAAAAGCAATTTGAAAAGCGATGTGATTAAAATAAAGCACTTTTTTGTGAGCTTTTCGCATGGAGCTTGAAAACCTATATAAGAGAGTCTTGGGTCACTTTGTTAGTCATCCTACACCAATTGGCAACGCCAGCTTTGGTCCCTCATTAGAGGTGGTGCTCTAGCACAGATGGGGCAGCCATGGTGCACTCTAGGAGCATGTTGAGGAGCAGCTATGGAGTACTTCTTGGAGAAGAGTGTGCTCACACTCTTGCTTATGGAGAGGACTTACCCATCAACAGCTTGGTGGTGTGGATCAGCCATCTACATAATGTATTTGAAGATTTTCTTCTACATGAAGATTTCGGTGTATTTCAAAGACATTGGATGGAGCTTAACATAAGATTGCATCTTATGTTAACAATTCAGGTACATATTCTCTTTATGCACATAGGTACTACTTGGATTTTATGGAGGCAGTGGCATCCATATCAGGGGGAGTCCTATTTGGCATATCTAAAGGAGAATCCATACGTGCATGCTACATGCATTCAGATGAGGTGTTAGAGAAGGTGTGTTCACATGAGTATGAGGATTTCTGGCAACAACATATTAGCATTCTTTGCTAATTCTGTAAGTATGTGATCTTTCACACACACATCTGATTTAGGCTCTTCCATAGCCTAAATTCAGATTAGGGTTTGCTGAATATCAGTTTCCAATTGATCTTTCCTCTTTTTGTCACATATAGTTCACTCTTCTACAACATATCAGGTCATACATCTCATATATATTCAGATTTCTGTCCCTACATTTGAATATTCTTGTAAATTTTATACATTCGCTCATCCATCTATTTCTGTTCACATGGAGTGGTTGAGATTTTGACTCCCACATTGTAAATTGACATTTGTATATATGATAGTGTGAGTAAGCAGTGGCTTACGTAACACTTTACACATGTCTAATCTTTCTCTATCTTTATCTCATCATTTGTATGATTAAGTGTGGTATTTTCATGTTTTGTCAATATTGGAAGATTGTTGGAATGTGTGTTGTAGATCCTAGACCTATGGAACTATGGACGTGTGGTATTAGTTATGGGCCTACTAAATTTCCAACACACACTAAGTTCAAGGTAAGCTTAAACTTCTTCATCTCATTGTCGCACATCAACGAGGGGATGACAAAAGTTCCTAGTACATCCTTCACATTACTTGGTTGCAAAGTAAAGATCAGATAGTAGCATCTCATAGAATCTGGCTTTGGTAGTGGCTCGCTGAGATACTCTACTAGTATAGATTTTTACCAAATATCTTGGAGCTCTGGTAGAGCTACTCAGAATCACATGTAAAAAAGTGGTATCTGCCCCAAAAATGGTTAAATTTGTACTTTGATTCCAAAATGTAAGCTGCATCTCGTAGGGGTCTTGCTAACTCATTGAACCAATGTGAGTGAGTGTTGACCCATTCTGTCTAACTTGCAAGGGAGGTCTTGGATCGGAATGACTCTCTATGGTCTGAGTTCTGTTGGCCTTTCCATCAGAGGTTCTAAGATGGGTAGGTTACTGATATCTAGTGGTTGGGAACTAGGTCCTACTTTAGCCATATCTTACCAATGTAAATCATATCGTCTATCAATATGCTTGAATAAGAAGAACCATATTAGTATTATTTAAGAAACTTGATGAGGCCTTGTCCCATTTACAATACCAGCATGTCTCCCTTGATCTATGTGTGTGAAGTTATATATCATGTGAGTAATTAGTGCATGATATAGTGAGAATGGGAGTTAGTGTGAAGCCTAAATGCATACTTTGGTAATGAATTAGCTTGACATGCTCCTAACAGTGTACATGTATACTACATGGTGGTTTCAGGTGGGAATTTACAATGTTTGACTCTTTAGAACTCCCTTGGGATTACATGATTTGTGTTTTTCTTTCTACATGGTTTTTTATGATGACTTAACTTGGTTATGGAACTTTTAGGTACCCATTTCCAAGTTTTTCTAGGAAAGACTTTACGTGATTATTTAGTTACAAATTCTTGTGTTTGTTTCTGAGGGGTTGAGATTGATTTAACTCACTAGAACCTAAGAGCTCATGTGTAGATATTTGAGCTCATAAGCATGTCTTAGATGCCTAGATTTGTCCATTATTGTGGTCAACCTTCATCGACTACTTTGGTATCCAAATAATGAGTATTTTTTATGAGGGAGATCTTTTTTGTTCTACCACTTGTCACCTTAGCTTTCTCGTCTATGTCTTTGCTAGAAGAGGGCAATTCGGTGCTCACCTTTCATACCCAGGTTTGCTTCATGCTAGAAACTACTTTTCTCCTAGATTCTATTGGTCTTATTGATACACCCATGTTTTTGTGCTGCTTGGCTTGCCTCTTTAGTTGATACTACCAAATTGTATTTGGAATAGAAGGGATATCCATTGGCTCTTGAGTTGGTTCTTCGAGAGTACGATTCTCTAATTCTATTATGAGGCATTGTTCGCATACCGAAACCTAAAGAGCTCGACTCCTTAGGTTTAAGTTGATTGCATGATCATATATCCAGTCTTGAAGCAACATAAGAGACTCAGTGATGTATTCATCATGGCATACTAGTACTTTAATTGTCATAGGGACATCTTGAAGTGAGATGGGAAGCTTGATCTCACCCATGAAAAGGGTTTCCACTCCTCCTAATCTTACATGGTAAGCCTCAAATAGGATTAATTGACAAATCCATATCTTCACAATAGGAATATCGAATATCACTAGTTGCTACTCCTGAATCAATCAAAGTTTTGATTATAATGGAGGTTATATCTTCTCCTAGCTCTATTGAGAAAGATGGTCTTTGATAAATGATGATAGGAGAGGGATTTCTCTTAGTATAGCACATTGCCATGGGATATTGATGGGCTTCAGAGTGGGGGAGATCACCATTGATCCTTGAATGGTCTAAGCCTTGTCTCCTAAACTTTATCCTTCTAATGCAATCTAAGGCTTTTGCCTATGCTTATTCACATATCTTTCTCTCTTGTTCTTTGTGTTTTTAGCAACATTGAGTCATCTCAACATTTCTTCTATCGAATTCTCTTGATAGAGCTTGACTTGGCATCCATTGATGTATTGTGGCACCACATCTCCTTCTAAAGTGGTTAATTGAGCAACTCCAATAGTAGATAAACTATTTATAATCATGGGTCCATAGCCACATTTCTCTAATTTACGTGTGTGTTGCACTAATGTGTATACCAAAACTAAATCTTCAGCTTTCAAGCCCTTATCCTTCATGTGTGCATCAAAGTAAGCTTTTTGTCTTTTCTTTGTTGCATATATACTTGTAGCTTCTCTTAGTCTAGTTTCACTTAATTGTTCTAAATCAAAGATCATAGAGGATAGCTCGTGGGCTATCCATTGATGCTCTTGTGAAACCTTAAGTGTGGGTCTCAAGAAGTCTAATGCAAGCACAACATTCTCGCCAAAAACTATCTAAAAGGGGATGGCATTGAGTACCATTTTCTAGGCAACTCGATATGCCCAAACAACATGATGAAGCTATTTGTCCCAATCCAAACCATATTATTTACAAGCTTGAGTCAATACACTAAAAAAAATCTTGCTTGTGCTCTTGGCCCGTCCATTTGCTTGTGGGTGATAGGGAGCTGACTTCTTGTGAATGACCATGAAATCTTGTAAATGATATTCAATGAACTCGTTCAAGAAGTGGGTTCCATGATCACTTACTAGTTCTATAGGCAACCCATATCTTGTGAATATGTTTTTAAACAAAAAATTTGCTATTATTTATGTATCATTCTTCCTTGTAGCTTTTACTTCTACTCATTTGGTAAGATAATCTATTCATACGATGATATATTTGGCATTTGAACTCTTAGCAAAGTCTATTCTTGACTTTCAAAATGCATGTACTCCCATCATGTGTCTCATTGGCATCTCATCTTTGCAAATTGGATAGTGAGTCCACTGACATGTGTCATGTTGGAGGAGATGGTGGATAGTCTTCAAAGATGAAGTGATGAGGCGAAACCCTACTTCACACTAGCCAAGAACAAGTTGTGGAGAGTGTAGTAGGCCTTTTTAGCTCCGTATTGAACACAAATAATCACCTATGTGCTTTGAAACATGATCCTCTAATTAGTGGATCAAAACAGATGATTAGGAAGTTGATCCAAGTTCATAGACTTGCTATTTTAGTCTTTGCATATGTTCAGTAGAATGAACATAGCTCTCAGCCTGCTAGCAATTAGCAAAATTGCTTTTGATGCTATCTTATTAACTTAGATAGCTACCAATCATGAGTTATTTCAATAAAAAAGATGGACTACACACTAAGAATGATGCTTAACAAGTTACAGTACTTGCCCGACATTTTTGAGGTGCTTTAGACTATAGACCAGGGAGCAAAGATATGAAGATATCTCACGATTGAGAAAACCTATGATAATGAAACTTTATAGCTATGAAGTAGATAGTATGATGATTCTATAGCACTTTAAAACACACGAAAGGATTAACCATGCACTGAGAACAAGCTCTGAGAAGATCATTGTTCTAAGGTAGTCATAGTAGAGAAGTTGTAAGGGATTGAACTCACAACCTCTTGGTTAGGAATGTGATGGGCTAACCACTTGCCCCAAAAGCCATGGTTGAGGATTACTTCCTAATCCTCTCTCTTAGGGTGTGGTTCAACCATCTCCTACCAGGATTATGTTACAGAAGTGAAGTAGAGATGTAATCAATACTTATGTATTAGATCACATAGAAATACAAAGACATTGGCAATAATCAATTGCACAATGTGAGGGTAGTGTAAGAGATATGGAATGAGCTCACTTATCACAATGTGTCCCTCCCAAATGATCTCCTATTCGGGCTCATCTCGTGAGTCTTTTTTTATTTACTTCTATAGTTGAGTTTGGAGTCAATCTTTGAATTCAAATTCAAATTCTCACCAAAAAGTGAGTCCTAAACTATAGGATATATTCTCTCATCAATCACTTACCAAGTAAGTCGAGATTTGATGCCTCATAACTCTACGTGAGTGTAGTGCACTAAACATAGGAACTTTTACAAAGATAAAAGGTAATTGACTTTCACAAGAGATTGATCATGTGTGACTACATGAGATATATTCTAGTTATCCAAGTATGTAGGCTTGGTTTTGTTGCACCAATAGCTCCCCCTCAAGCCTAACATGGTTCGTCTTCATTCCTCCTTGATTTCCTGCAATCCAATCATCATCTTGAACCTGTTCATCTTAGTTCCATCCAAAGACTTTATGAGCATATCTGCACATTGCAAATGAGTTGATACATAGGA
This sequence comes from Ceratopteris richardii, assembly GCA_020310875.1. Lineage (NCBI taxonomy): Eukaryota > Viridiplantae > Streptophyta > Polypodiopsida > Polypodiales > Pteridaceae > Ceratopteris > Ceratopteris richardii. Next base: position 123,073,511 of record CM035406.1, read on the forward strand.
CAATTGGATATCCTTGCTAAGTAATTTCTCTCTTACATAATGATAGTGCACTTTAGTGTGCTTCATCCTTGCATGATATACATGATTAGCAGTCAGATGAAGTGAACTAGTGTTGTCTCCAAAAATTATTGGAGTATAAGAATGTAGCCCCAAATCTATGTAGAGTTGTTTAAGCCACATAGCTTCTTGTGTTGCATTTGCTAAGCCTCTATATTCTCCCTCTGTAGATGACAATGCCACAGTTGGTTGCTTCTTTGATGACCATGATATTAGCTTTGAACCTGCAAAAGATAAGTAGTGAGAGGTGCTCCTGCTATCATCCTTGGAGCCAGCCCAATGTGCATTAGAATACATTTTTATGTCCAAATTAGAACTGAATGGGTAAAACAACCCTTCATTTATGACACCCTTCAAATATTTAGGGATCCTCTTTGTAGCTTCCATATGGGGTTTTCTTGGTGTATGCATAAACTGGCTTAATGTACTTACTCCATAACATATGTCCACCCTAGTTAGGGTTGCATTATTGAGACTACCAACAATCTTTTGGTTATATGTAATACCCTCAAGGAGTTCTCCCTCATGAGAACTAAGTTTGCAATTGCGTTCGATAGGTGTACCTGCAATTTTAGTGTTTTCCATCTTGAATTTTATCAACATATCATGAATATACTTCCTCTTGGTAATAAACACACCAGAATTTGTATACACAAGTTCTAAACCAATAAATTATGCTAACAAACCAAGATCACTAATTTCAAACCCTTCTATCATTTGAGCTTTAACTTGCTTAATGCCATTAGCATCATTCCTTGTAATGACAATGTCATCCACATAGAAACATAAGTAAATAACTTCTGAGTTGGTCTTCTTTATGAATAAAGAAGAATCTGCTTTGCTAGCAACAAATTCTTGATCCGGCAAATATGTAACAAGCCTATGACTCCAAGCTCTAGGATCTTGCTTTAGACCATAGAGTGCCTTCCGTAGCTTGCATACATAACCTGGTTTGTCCTTATCTTCATACTTTGGTGGTTGAGCCATGTACACTTCTCGTGAGATCCATCCATTTAGGAATGCATTTTTAACATCTAACTGATATAGGTTCCAATTCTTAGAAGTAGCAAAACTTACCAAAACCCTAATTTTTGGAATCTTAGCCACATGTGAAAAATTTTCTTCATAATCCACTCCATGGGTTTGAGCAAACCCCTTTGTCACTAGCCTTGCTTTGTACCGATTTATAGAACCATTTGAATTCTTCTTGACTTTATATATCCACCTGGATGCTATTACCTTCATGCTTGGCTTCTTGGGAACCAAATCCCAAGTATTATTTTCCTGAACTGCTTCAACTTCTTCTTGCATGGCTTCTCTCCATTCTTTCTTCTCATTAGCTTCTTCAAATGAAGAAGGTTCTTCTGTCATAGATTCTGTAGTGGTGTACATAGAATGCTTGGTGACCAATGATGTGTCATAGCAATACCTTATGGGTTTTATACTCTCCCTTTGAGATCTCTTGAGTGCTTGGTTGGAGGACTCTGGAATGTCTTCCAATTGCTTGAACTTGGTCTTGCCTTTTGACTTCCAAGCCTTGAAGTCAATATGTTCTTCATCCTCTGAATTGACATCTTCTGGTATTTTTTGATCTTCTTGAATGAGATTTGGAAAATCACTTTCCAAATCATAAGATAAATTGATCTTCCTACAATTATCTTCAAAACATGAATTATTTTCATCAAACACTACATCCCTACTAACTGTAAAACCTTTCTTAGTGGGATTATACAACCTATAATCCTTTTGATTTTGTTCATAGCCAATGAATATACACTTTTCATCTTTTGGATCTAGCTTCCCTCTAATATATGAGGGAATATGTGCATAAGCAGTGCACCCAAAGATTTTACATTGGTCCAATGAGGGTCTCCTGCCATTCCATGCCTCGTAGGGTGTCATTCCATCCAAGGATTTGGATGGGAGCCTATTAATCAAGTATGCGACTGTGGAAACAACCTCTGCCCATAGGTAGTTTGGTAGTTTCTTTTCATTTAACGTTCTTGGAGGCTCTACTATTAGTCTATTCCTCCTTTCTACCACTCCATTTAATTCAGGAGTGTATCTTGTTGTGACCTCTCTCTTTCTACCTCTGTCGTATAAGAATGAGTCAAATCCATGTGAGAAATACTCACCACCTCCATCAGATCTGATCCTCTTCAAGCTTCTACCTGTTTGGTTCTCAACTAATGCCAAATACTTTTCAAACAAGAAATCACTTAATCTTTATGCTTCATGAAGTAAAGAATTTTCCATCTACTGTAATCATCTATAAATGAAACATAGTACCTTGAACCTGCGATTGATGGCCCTCTGCTAGGACCCCACACATCAGTGTGCACAAGCTCCAAGTTGTCTTCATACATGTACCCTTTTTTGTTGAATGGTTGCCCGTGAGCTTTGCCAAATTGGCATGATCCACATTTGTATATCATGTGTTGCTTGGACACATTTGGAATGCCAAGCACACTCTGATCCTTACATATTTTCTTTAGTGTTCTTTCACCTATATGACCTAGCCTTTTATGCCATATCTCTAGTTCAGATAGGGTTTGATCTTTGTAATTGAAGAGTGCAATGTTTCTGGTATCTTCAACCTCAAATGTAAAGAGTCTACCAGATTTCTCACCTTTTGCAATCCTCTTGACGCCTTTTTGAGGGTCTTCCACATATGTTCCATGCCTTGTGAATCTGACATGTAAGCCTTTCTCAACAATTTGCCCAACACTGATTAGGTTTTTTGTTATGGTTGGCACATATAAAACCTTACTTAAGAGGTTCATGTTACCATCAAAAGCCTTGATATTTCCAATTTTCTTAACTAAATGTCTAGTGTCATCACCTATCTGCACTTCATGCTTCCCTTTAGGTTCTTCAAGATCAGATAGCAATGCTACATTTCTAGCCACATGATTGGAACAACCAGAATCAATACAGCAAATGTGTTCATCATCTTTACCTTGCTTGGATATCATGATCATGATAAGTAATGAATCCTCTTCCGTCTTCTGTGTAGTTATAATCTCTTCTACCTCCTAAGCCTCCTTCGTAGTTGTTGTTTTGTATCAATGATACACGATACTTGCCAAGTACCGCGATAGATGGGAATTTCAAGTATCACGATGCCTAAACTCAACCAATCATGATAGTTGGTCTTAGAAAGGTCTAAATTCAATTTTTTTTATGTATTTGCTCTTTTCTTATTGTAGTTGTCATGGTAATTGGTTCCTCCATTGTTAAACCTGCCTCTGGATTGTCCATAGCTCCCTCTATGGAAGCCTCTTCCTCTCTGATTCCTTGTATTCTTGAAGAACGCTTCTATGGTATGGTTTGTCAAGCAACAGATATTGCAAGGTGAAGTGTTGTAAGATCTCCCCTTGCTTTGTTTTCCTCCTCTTCCCCTTCCTCTAGTACCTCTTCCTCTACCTGTAAAGTTCTCTTGAGACGTACTAGCATCTTCCTCATTCTTTTTGCCTTTACCTTTATCCTTAATTTTATTTCTATCTATATAAAGGGCAAAAGATTGGTTACTTCTAGAATTGTATCCATTATGGTTGAGCTTTGTCTCATGGGTGAAGAGTTGCCCCATCAATGTGTTAAGGTCAGGTATTTGCATATCCATATATAGGTCCATAGCTGTGGTGAATGACTCCCACTTATCATCAGCTTTGATGCCATTCATGATCTACCTTACTATATGTTCTTCTTCTATCTCCTCTCCAATGCTTGCAAGCTGGTCAGCCACATCCTTCATCTTGGTTACATAGTCAGCTACATTTTGCTTTGTTTGCTTTTTTAAGGTTGTAAACTCCATCCATAGTTGGTTCTTCCTAGCTCTTTTATTTGATGAGAAGTATGAAGAAAGTACTTCCCAAGTCTCTTAGGAGGTCTTGCAATTCCTAATGTGAGTTAATAAGAAATTAGATATTGAGTTAAGTAGAAAACACCTGGCAAGAGCATCCTTTGCACACCATGTGGTCAGCCTTTCTTGTTCTTCCCTTATGTGTTGATGTTTGCTCTTGAATGTTGGCATTTCTTAATCTCCTGAGATGTATCCATGTAAACTTTGTCCTTGGAGGTAGGCTTGCATCCTTAGTGACCATGTTGGGTAGTTTCTTCTATCCAATTTTTCAATGAATGATGGAGATCCATCTCCCATCTTGCTTATTGTTGCTCTGATACACTTTTTGGAGGAGATGATGGATAGTCTTCAGAGATAGACCCTGCTTCACACTAGCCAAGAACAAGTTGTGGAGAGTGTAGTAGGCCCTTTTAGCTTCCTATTGAACACAAATAATCACCTATGTGCTTTGGAACATGATCCTCTAATTAGTAGAGCAAAACAGATGATTAAGAAGTTGATCCAACTTCGTAGCCTTGCTATTTTAGTCCCTGCATATGTTCAATAGAATGAACAGAGCTCTGAGCCTGTTAGCAATTAGCCAAATTGCTTTTGATGGTATCTAATTGACTTAGATAGCTACCAATAGTGAATTATTTGAATAAAAAATATGGACTACACACTAAGAGTGATGCTTGGCAAGTTAGAGTACTTGCCCGACATTTTTTGGGTGCTTCAGAATACATACGAGAGAGCAAAAATATGAAGATATCTCACGACTGGAAAAACCTATGATAATGAAACCTTGTAGCTATGACATAGACAATATGATGGTTCTATAGCACTTTAAAACACATGCTCTGAGAACAAGCTCTAAGAAAATTAGTGTTCTGAGGTAGTCATAGCAGAGAAGTGAAGTAGAGATATAATCAAATCATTAACCATGCTCTGAGAACAAGCTCTAAGAAAATCACTGTTCTGAGGTAGTCATAGCAGAGAAGTGAAGTAGAGATATAATCAATATGTATGTATTAGATCACATAGAAATACAAAGACATTGGCAATAATCAATTGCACAATGTGAGGGTAGTGTAGGAGCTATGGAATGAGCCCACGTATCACAATGTATCCCTCTCAAATGATCTCCTAGTCGGGCTCATATCGCGAGTCTTTTTTATTTACTTTTATAGTTGAATTTGGAGTCAAGATTTGAATTCAAATTCCAATCTCACCAAAAAGTGAGTTCCAAACTATAGGATTTATTCTCTCATCAATCATTTACCGAGTAAATTGATATTTGATGCTGCCTAACTCCACATGAGTGTAGTGCACTAAACATAGGCACTTTTACAAAGATAAAAGGTAATTGAATTTTACAAGAGATTGACCATATGTGACTACATGAAATATATGCTAGTTATCCAAGTATGTAGGATTGGTTTCTTTGCAGCAACATGTCACACCTCTTCACATAGGTATGTACATCCATATGAAGGGTAGACCATCAAAGACATGAAAAAATATGGATTTGATCACTTTATCAGGTTGAAAGTGTCCTCTTGGAACACCTTGATGTGCCATCTCTAAGATCTTCAAATATTCACATTCACGTACACATACTCTCAAGTATCGATCTCATCCACACTTATATAGTTTATCTCCAATGGGTGTGTAGTCTTGAGCCTCCTACTCGATACTCTTTGTCGAGCTAAAGTAATCTCTTGAGGGAATTTCTTTGTCTTTATAAATTCAACCAAAGGAGTGCTCCAATCTATTATTAAGGACACTTGATATAAAGTGGCATGTTCAACAGGTGGTTTGCTAATGAAAGTTGGACAATCCTTGAACAACCTATAGATAACTACTTCCATTGCTAGCCAATACACACCTAACCATTTTAGATTTTATAGGGCTCTATGTCCAGAATTGTGTTGCCCTACATCTCCTAACTACAACCACTTATCATGTTCTTCTTCTTTCCACACAACAAGCTAAGATTCATTGATCATTTTGCTTGTATATACTTCTTGCAATTGTATGTATCTTGGTGACTTTATATTTTCCTCATCCTTTTTCCTAACCACTAGGTTTTTTGGTCCAAATGTAAGGATAGACACAAGCATTTTAGCCCAATTACGAACTAGTTTGAAGTTGAACAAGTAAGAATCAGGAAGTTTGTCTGACACTCCTTGCGATGATTCTCTTGAAGTAATTCTGGAATGGTGATCCGCCCTAAGGTGAGTCTTATCCTTCCTCATGATTATTTCAAAATCATATTCCATTAGTAAGAGAAACCATCTTATTAGTCATTTGTATTGCAAGGCATGTTCACTAGTTAGAGTAGGGCCTGATGTTCTGTGAAGAATTTAAACTTATTTGCAAGCAAATAGCATCTAAACTTCACAACCATGTATACCATGCCTAATACTTCTCTCTTGGTGGTTATATTATTTCATTTTCCTATGTTCAATTACCCATGTACATATGCAATGGAAAGGTCTATGTTCCTTTTACTGATTGGTTGTGCTAGCACACATCTAATAGAAAAATTGGAAGCATACATGTGAGCATGGAATGAATTATTCCAATATGGGGTTTTCAAGATTGGGGCTTAGTAGACATTTATTTTCAGATCATTAAAGGATTTTTCATAATCTTCCCTCCACTAAAAGTTAGTCAAGAGGTTATATGGAGGCTTTGTAGTTATGGCGTACATGTGGATCTAATGTCATTAGTATCCTCAATAACCCATGAAAGCTTATAATTCCTTGACTGTCTTAGGTCTTGCTAACTCTGGAATGGCCCTCACCTTAATCTCATCTATTGAGATCCCATTCTTTGACAATATAGGACCTGAAATCTTACCTTTCTTTACCATAAAAACATAGTTTTTTGGGTTCAAGAAGACTTGATATTCTCTACATTTGTCAAAGATTGGTATGAGCTATTGGATGTGCATTTGTATGATGTGGGAATTAGTGCATAGATAATCCACATAGACTTCTACGTTTTTTCCTTAAGAAGTCGTTAAACACGTGACACATCAGCCTTTGAAAGTAGGTGCATTGATGACCCCAAATGGCATCACATGAAATTCAAATATACCCCATTTAGTGGAAAATGCATCTTATGTTGATCCTCTAGGGCAATGGCTACTTGAGTGTAACCTAAAAACGCATCAAGGAAGTTGTAAACATCTTTGCCCACTACTTCTTCTAATAGCTGTTCAGTGATACTCCTCTAAAGTGAGATGGCACTAGACTTTAGTGTTCTTGGGTAGAGCGGATTCATTGCTTCTAACCATGAATGTGGGAGCTCTCATCTAAATAGACTTAGATTCCCAGGGGCCTCAAAAGTGTGGGAATTCTGACAAGGAATTGGATTCAAATTCTAGTCTTTCACTTGATTACAAGCCATCTTGATCTTCATATATAGAGGGAATTTCTTGAGGGAATCAATCATGAAGATCATCCACTTCTTTAATAGGAAGAGAGTTCTCTCTCTCCTTGGCCCATTTCTCCTCTTGTATCTCTCTCGAGAACTTTTGGAGTACTGGTTTATAAAGGAAGCAATTCCATTATCACTCGAATTAGGAACATATGCTTCCCATGGGGGTGAGCTTATCCTTTGACTTCCACTATTTTGAGCCTCTGTTGTAGCTATAGTCTTGGTTTTTGCTACTTATTGCTCTAATCTCTCCAAAATTCCTTCAAAATGTAACTCTATTTTGAGTGAGTTTGTCTGATTGAAAGGACAACTTGCATGAAACATAGCCTGAAATAATTCTACCACTTTTGCATAAAGTTTAGTTCTTGGAATCTCTTGCTTGGGGATAACATTTATCTAACTTAATGATGTTTGGCCCTTGTTGCAGTCAAGCCTAGCAAGCCTTGAACATTATGTCCAAGCCTTCTGGAGTAGAATGTGTTAAGAGTGATCCTGCTCTAGGTGATGGTGGGATGGATGGTGGGATTTGATGAGGTGACTTAGAATAAGTTTTCTAGCCCATTATCTCTTCATTCTCTCTCGAGTATCCTTCCAAGTTCTTGTTCTCCTTTAATCTCTGCTTTTTGACTCACTAGCCTTTGATTTTTTTTCTTGCTCTACACCTAGGGTCTTCTATAGAGCTTGCCCTCTAGTGACTACTTGTATAGGGGCGATATTAGTCACACCTCTATTGGGTTCTACTACCAAGCAATGACATTGATTCGATCAATTTGTTGCTTATTGGCTAGATTTTTTGGACAATCTCTAAGGAGATGTTCCTTTCCATGATCATGATAGAATCCTTGTATCACTATGGGTTGAGGTTGCCCTGGCAGAGGAAGTGGACAATCACATATGAAGTGATCTCCCTTATACTTGTAGCATTGTCCTATAGGGAGTTGATGTCTCAATTATCTTAATTGGTGCCTAGGGTTTGGATTTATATACATCACATTGGAGTATTCTAACTCCCAATTAGGTTGCAATGGTGTTTTGTATTGATAGATCTCATTATTCTCTAGTGATTCTTTGTAGTAAGATGGTGGGCTACCTACATGGATAGAGTCAAAACTTTGAGTGTAAGGATCACTATCTAATATCATCGAGGATGCTGGCACTAATGCTCTAGTTAAGTTATCATCTTCTGCTACATATTTCATTGACATTACATTGGTAGGTGGTGGTGGTTGCTGACCTAACACAACGTGAGGTCTCTACTGAGCCTGATAGTGTGGTTGATATGGTTGTTGTGTCCTATAATATGGTTGTTGTTGGTATTGATTTTGATATCTACTTAGCTGCTGATAGGGTTTCTGGTAGTTCTGCCTAATTGCATGTTTATTATCGGGATAGTCTTGCATGCTATGCTTGGTATATTTTCTCTCAATGGTGTAGTATTGAGCATTTAGGTTCTTGAATTTTGAGCCATCAAGGGGCATACATTGGCCATGTAGTCTTCTCCAAAAGTGTAGCAAAACTTCTCTGAGATCATCCTAGGATCTTGTCTAATAGAGACTCCTAACTTTGGAGCCACTTGTTCTGCTTACTCATCTAGTGAGGTTCAGGGTTCAGATGTGAAACTAGTAAAACAATTTGAATCCATATAGAGTTTGGAAATTTCTAAATCATCACCCAAGTTAACCTCAATATCAATACACATAAGTACACATTGCTCTATGGTTCAAGGTTCCTTGAGATAGACATATGATCATAATTTTGCACTCAATCAGCCATCTAAAAATAGGGAAACTTGTTCAACATGAGTAGGTAGCTCTGGGAATGGACATCTCTCAATGTATTGTCTAAACCTCCATCCTACTAGCCTAACAATTTCTTGTGGAGTGTACTTAAAGCTATGGATCAATTAGGATGTATTATGTCTGATGCCACTTTTTGAGAACTCTATGATGAACACCTCTACCAACTAGTTAATATCCTTGAATTAACCTTGATGCAAAGGTTGAAACTAGGTTAAGGATATGTTCTTTGAGGTTAGTTGTTGAAGCTCAAGGTCAAGGACAAGCATAATAAGTACATCAAAGAAGTGGAAACACAAGAAGAAGGAGCACATAGGGAGCTCCAAGAAGTGTATGTCAAATTTTCAGAAGAAATCCCTATAAAAATAGTGATTTTCATCACTAAAAGCCATTGTAAATACCATTTCATATTTTTATAACTCCATTTTATTCAATCCGAGGAGTCCTCAAGCTTGAAGATTATTAGAAGTATCATCCTACGAATTTTCATAATTTTTAGACTTCGTTTGAGCCCTCAAATAAGCCTTGGAACCTAATTTTTAACTAGGCCGGACACTAGGTCTGGACAGGGCCAAAACTACTCAAAAAATAGGTGACATGTGTGAGGGTGAAGAAGGTAACACTTATCTTCCAATCACCTACCAAGGTTAGACAACCAAAGCAATCATAGATTCGAGTGCTGGTGTTGCTATTGCGACCACCTCCTTGTGGAAACAATGGGGCAAACCCACATTAAGACCAACTAGAATGAAGCTTCAAATGGCCGATGGTCATTTTGAAAGACTCTAGGATTTCTAGAAGGGATAACTCTAACCACTTGTGGTGTAGAGTTTGAACATACATTTGCTATATGTGACTTTGAGAAAAATAATGTATATGAGATGATCCTAGGTAGACCCTTCCTATGACAGTTGCAAATAGTACAGGATTGGGGAACCAACTCTTTGTACTTACAGCACTTAGGGGTCACCACCAAGGTCAATTTGAAGGATTACACCTTTAGAGATGTACCACCCCTACAGTGGAATCCTATGCACAAAGCAAAAGAAGATTCAATCTCTGTGCATTCGGGAAGTTCTCCTGACCCATCCTGGTTGCATGAAGATACTCATTTGTGGATGTGCAAGGTCCCAAAGGAAGAGGAAAAATGCTTAAAGGCGAGAGAAGAAGGTACTTCTCAAGGAGAAAGACCAGTTAAAGACCTAGCCTATACACCGATGAACTTTCCAGATGAGGAATTTGAGCCTCATGGTTGGGCAGAAATCTTAGCCACCATGGACATTGCGGTCAATGAAGAGCAATGGACGCCTCATTGTGATGATGATATCTCAGTGTTAATGTGTCAACCCTTGCTAGGAGAATGTGATCCTAGTGATGTCATAGAAGAAGAAGAGAATGACGATGATCTAGAATCCATTATGGTGGATACCTACTTTGACTCAGAGTAGCACTATCTAGAAGATATAGAAGTGTTTAACCAAAAAGAAGAAGAACCTCTCACAAGCATTAAAACGGTAAATTCAAAGGATGGAAGTGAGAGTAGTCAAAAGAAAAAGAAAAGAAAAGCGGTGAGGCGAATAACAAACACTCTCATTGGGATAAACAGCTTCATCATGCTGTTTGGGCTTACCGAGTGGCCTATAAAATGGTACTCAATGCCACCCCATTTCAGATGGTCTTTGGACAAAATGTTGTGCTACCATTATAATTCTTAATTCCGACTTTAAAAGTAGCACAAGAGCATGAGTGGGATGGACATGAATTGTCCTCTAGGATCTTTGATCTAGAACGCTTATGTGAGACGCGGCTACGAGCGGCAGTAGGTATCTATGCTGCAAAGAAAAGGCAAAAGGCATACTTCGATGCCCACATCAAGGATAAGGGACTGAAAGAAGGATACCTAGTGTTGGTTTACACACTAAAGAAACACGCCCGTAAATTGGAGAAAAGAGGATATGGTCCCATGATCATTAATAGAATTTCCACTAGCGATGCGGTTCAATTGGCCACTCTAGCCCAGCTATATTAGTGGATGTCGAGTCAAGCTATATCAAGAACCTCTTACAGAGGATATCCTAATGAGACTCAACACTGCTAAGAAGCGGAAAGAAGAAGAGTTGAGGGTCAGAGTAGAAGCACAAGCAGAGGCTAGAGAGCGCATAAGGCGAAATAAATTAAGGCGACTAGGCCTAGATAACAACCCGAAAGCCCCAAAATATCACATGGACATGTGCCAAAAATTGAGCTTAATTACTTCTTAAAGAATTGACCGATGCCCCTTTGTGACCATAGAGATAGGACAAGGAAAGCGTGCAAGGACTGTGAAAGCATTGGTTGACTCAGGTGCAGCAACTAGTGCAGTTAGACTTTCCTACTGCCAAGACTTTTTGAGGATTCCTAAGGGTCTTTCAATGTGACCATCTGCCAATTGTAATTTCATTTGAGTGGGTCATAGGACTAGTTTGAGTGGGTCATTTGAGGATTCCTAAGGGTCTTTCAATGTGACCATCTGCCAATTGTAATTTCATTTGAGTGGGTCATAGGACTAGTTCCATTTCTATACTTTCATAGTCCTCTCTCCATTCCTTTTCTAGAAATTCAACTTCTTCTGCCTCTTAGAGAACTACCATGTATAGACTTACAGCATATCCTTCCTCATCTACACATTCGTGTATGTATTAAATCACATAGAGATACAAGGACATTGGCAATGTATAATTGCACAATGTGAGGGTAGTGATGGATCTATGGAGTGAGCTCTCTAATCACAAGAAGCCCCTCTCAATTGATCTCCAAATCGGGCTCTCATCCACGCGATTATTTGTTCCACTTTTATAGCTAAGTTGGAACCAACTTTTGAATTCAAATTCAAGCTCTCACCATAAAGTGATTTTTAATCTTTAGGCTTTACTTTCTCATCTATCAACTACCAAGAATTTGAGATTTGATTCCTCCTAACTCCACGTGGGGTTATTGGAATCATCATATGCACTTTTACAAGGATAAAAAGTAAATTGACTTTTACAAGGGAATAGTCATATGTGACTATATGAGATACATGCTGATTGTCCAAGTATGTAGGCTTGGGTTCATTTGCACCAACAGATCCCCCTCAAGCCTAACATGCTTCGTCTTTTTTTTCTTTGATTTCTTGCAATCCAATCATCATCTTGAATCTGTTCATCTTAGTTCCATCCAAAGACTTTGTGAGCATATCTGCACATTGCAAATTGGTTGATACATAGGAAAATTGGATGTCCTTGCTAAGTAGCTTCTCTCTTACATAATGATAGTGCACTTCAATGTGCTTAGTCCTTGCATGATAGACAAGATTAGTAGCCAAATGAAGTGAGCTAGTGTTATCTCCAAACATCATTGGAGTATAAGAATGCAATCCCAAATCTATGTAAAGTAGCTTGAGCCACATAGCCTCTTTTGTTGCATTTGCTAAGCCTCTATATTCTACTTTTGTTGATGACAATGCCATAGTTGGTTGTTTCTTTGATGATCATGATATTAGCTTTGAACCTACAAAAGATAAGTAGCCAAATGTGCTCCTCCTATCATCCTTGGAGCCAGCCCAATCTCCATCAGAATACATCTCCAAATGAGAAGTGAATGAATAAAATAGCCCTTCATTTATGGTACCCTTTAGATACTTTAAGATCCTCTTGGAAGCTTCCATGTCAGGTTTTCTTAGTGTATGCATAAATTGGCTTAGTGTACTTACTCCATAACATTTTTCTACTCTTGTTAGGGTTGCATAATTGAGACTCTCAACAAGTCTTTGATAACTTATAATATCTTCAAGGAGTTGTCCTTCATGAGAACTAAGTTTGTGGTTGAGTTCCATGGGTGTACCTGCACTTTGTGTTCATCTTGAATTTAACCAACATATCATGAATGTACTTCCTCTGAGTAATAAAGATTCCAGAATCTGAATATACAAGTTCTAATCCAAGAAAGTATGTTAACAAGCCAAGGTCACTGATTTTAAACTCTTCCATCATCTGAGATTTTATTTGTTTGATGTCATTAGCATCATTCCCTGTAATGATAATGTCATCCACATAAACACATAAGTAAATAATTTCTGATTTGGTCTTCTTTATGAACAAAGAAGAATCTACTTTGCTAGCAATAAATCCTTGATCTTGCAAATATGTGACAAGCCTATGGTTCCAAGCTTTAGGAGCTTTCTTTAAACCATAGAGTGATTTTCTTAGCTTGCACACATGTTCTGGTTTGTCCTTGTCTTCATATCTTGGTGGTTGACCCATGTAGACTTCTTCTCAGATCCATCCATTTATAAATGAATTTTTAACATCTAACTGATACAAGTTCTAATCTTTTGAAGCAACAATACTTACTAAAACCCTGATTGTTGGCATCTTAGCCACAGGTGAGAAGGTCTCATCATAATCCACTCCATGGGTTTGAGCAAACCCCTTTGCTACTAGCCTTGCTTTATACCTGTGGATTGAACTATCTGAGATCTTCTTGACTTTATAAATCCACCTAGATCCAATTACCTTCATGCTTGGTTGCTTGGGAGCCAAATCCCAAGTGTTGTTTACCTAAAGTGCTTCAGTTTCTTCCTTCATAGCTTGTCTCCATTTTTTCTTCTTATTGGCTTCTTCAAATGAAGAAGGCACTTCTGACATAGAATCTTTAGTCATGTATACAGAATGCTTGCTGACTAGTGATGTGTCATAGCCATACCTTATGGGTTTTTTACTCTCCCTTTGATATCTTTTGAGTGCTTGATTGGATGAGTCTGGAATGTCTTCCAATTGCTTGTATTTTATCTTGCCCTTGGACTTCTAAGCTTTGAAGTCAATCTCCTCTTCATCTTCTGAGTTGACATCTTCTGATAGTTGTGGTTCTTCTTGATTCAGAGTTGGAAAATCACTTTCCAAGTCATAGGGTAGCTTAATTTTCTTGCAATCATCTTTAAACTATGAATTATTTTCATCAAACACTACATCCGTACTAACCATAAATCCTTTGTTAGTGGGATTGTACAACCTATATCCCTTCTGGTTTTGGTCATAGCCAATGAATATACACTTTATAGCTCTTGGATCAAACTTCCCTCTAATCTGTGAGGTATATGTGCATAAGCAATGCACCCAAAGATTTTACAATGATCTAATGAGGGTCTTCTACCATTCCATGCCTCATAAGGTGTCATTCCATCCAAGGATTTGGATGGAAGCCTATTAATTAAGTATGTGGCTAAGGAAATAGCCTCTACCCATAGGTAATTTGGAAGTTTCTTTTCATTCAACACTCATCTCGTAGCCTGTACTATTAGTCTATTCTTCCCCTCTACCACTCCATTTTGTTTAGGAGTGTATCTTGTTATGACATCTCTCTTTATACCTCTGACCTATAAGAATGAGTCAAATTCATGTGAGAAATACTCACCACCTCCATCAAATCTGAGCCTCTTCAAGCTTCTACCTGTTTGGTTCTCAACCAATGCCAAATACTTCTTGAAACAAGTGAGGACTTCATCTTTATGCTTCATGAAGTAAAGAATTGTTCATCTACTATAATCATCTATGAATGAAACATAGTACCTTGATCCTAAGATTGATGGCTCTCTTCTAGGACCCCACACATATGTGTGCATAGGCTCTAAGTAGACTTCATACATGTATCCTTTTCTATTGAATGGTTTCCTTTGAGATTTGCCAAATTGGCATGCTCCACATTTGTAAATCATGTGTTGCTTGAACACATTTGGAATGCCAAGCACACTCTGGTAATTGCTTTTTCCTTGGAGACTCATGCATATCTTGGTTGAGTAAGAAGCAACCTACACTGGCGACATCTAGTTGTGAAGTTGAGTACATGGCAATTTTCATAGCTACATTCAAGTGTATATGGTTGAGACACCTATTGATGAATCTTTGCATGGAGATTGATGCTGCTACACATATTCTCACTGATATTCAAAGTGCATTGGTTGTTGCACGAAACCCAGTGTTTCATGCATGAACCAAACATATTGAGGTGCATTATCACTATGTGAGAGAGCACCTTCATGGAGGAGATATTAATTTGGTATATGTGCCTACAAAAGATAATGTGGTAGACATATACACCAAAGCTCTTCCACAAGAAAAGTTTGAAGCTTTTCACAAAGCTTTAGGCTTATTACCTTGTGGGGGCTGATCTATCACTACCTGTATGTGTTCACATCATTCTCTTCAAGGGGGTTTGTTACATTTATGTGTACCTCGAGTAGCTTTGATGTGAACCTTTTCCCTATACATGGGAACATTTTACTCTAGTGCTAGCTAGAGGATTTTTCCCCATGTTATCACATACTTGATACAATCATATGTGGTGGTACTTTGTACTTAGGAATATTATTAAGCTCTTACTTCAATTCAGTTCGTCATCAATAGAGAGAGCTATTCCATCCATCCATCCTCCGTGTGTCTTATCGTGTTTGTTCTCCTTGTGTATGCTTCTTGTGTGCCTCTCACACTCCTACACACACTCAACAATGTAGTGGGTGAGACTTTGTTAGGGTTCTTAGGGGAACATCTAAACAAATGTTCTTTTCTAAAATCACTATAGTATCCTTCCCATACATGTGGGGTGGTGGGTGATATGGTAGTGTACAGTCCCTAATGAAATGGTCTCCTTTACATCTATAACATGGTCCTCCTAGTGTGGGGGGTCTTGCAGCAGGTCTATTTGCAACTAGGGCTCTTAGAGCCGTGTACATAAGACTGGAATATTCATGTCTGTATGAGCTCTCATAACCCTCATATCCATAATAATGTTGCTCATTGGCCTGGTCATATTCCACAAGACTAGTGCCATAAGAGTAGTAATCTGCTTGAATTTGATCAAACCCTTCAATAAGGTTATCTGTGTTTTTCAATGGGGTAGCTAGGATGATAGCTCTCTCAAGATTTTCTTCTATTTGGGCATACTTCACAAGCACTACATTATGAGGATGTGGGGGTTGTTGCCCTAGTATCGGTTGAGGTTGATTGTATCCTCTGTATTCATAAGGTCTTGGTGCCATGGATGGTCCTCCATATGGGGCATATCTAGGGACTTTTCTGCTTTGATCTCTAGGGGTGTATCCATATGCTCTATACTGAGGTGGTGTAGAGGGTCTAGGTTGTCTATTCAAGGGGAAATTTTTTGTGCTATGATTAGTGTATTTCTATTCAATGTGACAATACAAATTGGATCCCTGGGCTTGTTTTATATTATATTGATAGGGTTGTGGGGGAACTATTCCTCCTCTTAAACAAGTATGAGATGGATTGTCCTCTCCGCAGTGCACGCATGTTTGTAACATGGATACCCTAAAGGGAGGATTCTAGTAATTCTTGTTTCCCTAGACACCTGGTTTCTTGGCCACTAAGTCCTCAAGTTCTTCTACATTGCTGGTGGGGGAAATCGCATTACTAGTAGTATCTTCAGACTTTGTGGGATGATGAGGGATTTTTAAGTCATCTGCTAGGTTTATACATTCCTATAGCAATCACTTAATGTCTGTAATTGTTTCACATACACCAACATCCTTAACGTCCCATTGGGCAAGCCATCTAAAAACAGGGATATCGTCTTTTGTTGGGAGGTTCTCTCTATAATGGGAAATTTTTCTACATATTGATTGAATCCATAGGTTTGCAGACTTTATGGACTCATTAGGAGTCTGTTTGAAGCTATGGATCAAGTAAGAGGATTTATGCTTGACTCCTCTCTTGGCGAACTCACCAATGAACTCCCAGAAAAATTGCTCAATATTTACAAAACAATTGGGACACAACGATTGGAACTAGGTTAGGGTTGTTTTAATAAGGGTGAAGCCAAAAGATTCGTATTGAACAAAGAAGTCATCCACCTATTCTGCATGTAGCACTTACTTGAATTCAAGAATGTGACCATATGGCTCTCCACAACCATAATGATTTCTCATACATTTGGCTACTTGAATAGGCCTTAGTCTTCTACTTGGTTCTGGTGGTCGAAGGACTATAGGGACAACATGACATACTAGTTGTGGTCCTAGTCCTCGTCCTTGTGGTGGTCTCATTGAGAAGGTTGGCCTATTCACATTTCTGCTTCTTAGGTTTGCTTGGTAGTTAGGATTGGTTCTTGGCAACGAGAAGAGCACTTGTGGCCTGACTGGCACACTTTGTTGGCTGGTTTGCCCCAAGGCTGAGTTTTCAGTGCTCTGTTGTGTTCTAATAAGGTTATGAGAAGTGGTCATCTCACCTCTAGGAGGGAACACTTGAAACCCTAAATATCTCAGTCTTGACTTGTCATGATCATCAACACGCCCATATCTCCTTTTATTCTGATCTAGGTAAGTAACTCTTCGATGAGTCTTCTGGATCTTTAGTTCATAGATAATGGCAAGGATGATGCCACATATAGGTAAAGTGGCTTGTAGTAGTTTATCTAGTCCACTTACCGTATACACGTTGGTCAATTCATCATCTTGAGGGATTTTATATCCTTTCAAAATATTAGTGACTATCGATTTTCCTCTAGGAATGGTCATAATATCTTCAATATCGGGTCTAGGAGGGTTTTTTGGTTCCTTTACTTCTCCTCTTTCATTCATTCTCTCTGGGTGCTCTATCACTACATATATGTGTCCTAATTTGTCTATGTAGAATCCTCCTTTATATTTTATGGACGGCCATGGCAAAATCTCTGAGTCTATAGAATTTTTCATTCTTACCACAGATCTATTGAGGCCGTCTAGGTAGATAGGTAGTCCATGCACATTAGTGGAGATGTATTGTAGGGACGTCCTATAATCCCCTTCTATTATTGACATGAGCCTTGCCAAAGGTACTAAGAAATAAATAACTAAATTCTTACTATTGTACAAGGCTAATGTTACATTCTTCAGGGATCATGCAACTAGCAGACTCCTCTAGAGCCTTTACATGGCTTTTTGAAGTTCTACAAGGGATTTTTTAAAAGAAAATGAGCTAAAATTGAAAATTTTGGGGGCCCCTTTTCTTCACTTCTTTCTCTTGCAACACATGTGTTTTGTATGCATGTGAGTGTGTGTGTGTATATGTGTATGTGTGTATGTCTATGTGTGTATGTATATGTATGTGTATGTGTATGTGTATGTTTGTATATGTGTGTATGCGTTTATGTATATGTGTGTATGTGTGTATGTGTTTATGTATATGTGTGTATGTGTATGTGTATGTGTCTATGTATGTATGTTTATATGTGTATATATGAGTGTATGTGTGTGTACATGTATGTGTGTGTATGCATATGTGTGTGCATGTATATGTGTGTGTATGCATGTATGTATGTATGTATGTATGCATATGCACATGTGTGTATGTATGGATGTGAGTGTATGTGTGTATATGCGTATGTGTGTATGTATATATGTGTGAGTATGTGTTAATATGTGTGTATATGTATGTGTTGTGTATGTATGTGATGTATGTGTGTATATGTGTGTATATGTGTATGTGTGTGTATGTATGCATGTTATTGCATGTGTTTGTATATGCGAATATGTGTGTGTTTGTGTGTCTATGTGTGTGTATGTATATGTGTGTGTGTGTATTTGTGTGTTTTAATATGTATGCATATGTGTATGTGTGTATGCATGTGTGTATGTGAGTGTATGTATGCATGTGAGTGTATGTGTATGAATGTGTGTGTGTGTATATATATATATATATATATATATATATATATATATATATATATATATATATATATATATATATATATATATATATATATATATATATATATATATATATGTATATATGTATGTATGTATGTATGTATGTATGTATGTATATATATATGTGTGTGTATGCATATGTGTGTATGTATATGTGTATGTATGAATGTGTGCATGCAAATGCATGTATGTGTGTGTGTATATGTGCATCCTTGTGTATAGGCACACATGCTCTCTTTTTCTTCCTGTCTTACTCTCTCTCTCTCATCAAATCTAAGCACAAATATGGTAGGAGAATTGAAGATTTTTTTCTTTATGCTCAAGACATCGCTTATACGATGCGTTTGCATCAGAAGGAGTTTGCAAGTGTTGCACACAACATTGCTACCCTGTGACCCTACTAGCAACATTCATTAATACAATTGCATAAGTGATGGAAATTGATCCTTATGTGATTGGGCCCCTTTTTTTTGCTTTGGCATCGCTTATGCATTGCTCGCTAGTGAGAGCTTCACATAAGCGATGTTACATGTTTATCTTTTTAGTTGGAGGCATCACTACACCCCTTATTCCTTTTAGTGAGTTCTGGTGAAAGGAGCTACTATGTTGATTATCATGTGAAAGGAAGCTCCATCTTTTTGAGATCTACTCTCTTCTTGATAGCATGAATTAATATGAAAGTACAATGAAGGGTATATTGCCCATAGGACCCCCCAAATCTCACAAAACCATGGAGTAAACATGTAGCATCTACTAGGATATAGAGCCAGATGTCCCATTAAGGGTAGAAACTAAGTAGGGATGGTCCTAAGGGGAGATGAGACAATTGGTTTCCAACACGTTTTCACAAAGGCGAGATGAGAGAATTGGTTTTCAACAATTTTTAACCAAGAGAGGTGAGAAGTCCAACCAGCTGAGCTACCACTTCCAAGAGAGCTAAGAACTCCAACCAAACAAGCTACCACTCCTTGACGTGATGTTCTATCTTTAAAGCAGGCAGAATGGCTAAAACTACTACACTCCATATGTCCTCTTTGTTGCTAGAGATCGCTTCCCTTTTCTCCAATGCCTCTTATTGAGAAATTTTGTTCTTATTAGTTCTTTGTGCACATCCCTTACTTTTATATGCCTTCCAAGAAAGCTTTCGAGGAGCATCATCCTCACTTACATGCATGCTATGGTCTGTGTTGTTGACAATATAGATGACATTTCCTAGTCATGTATTGATGCCTCTTTTCTAGCAAATTATTGTGCCAACCTCCTTTTTTCCTCACATTTCTTTGATTCTCTTCTTAATGGTATGAAGTTTTCATGTTTCTTGTATTTCTATTTTCCTTACAATTATTAGAGAAGCCTTTTGCTACCATACATTCACAAACTCACACATAGAGATATGACCTGAAGTTCTCTGCCCAGCCGTCGAGGGAGTTCTCTAGTCTCTCATAATGAGACTCTCTTAGTCTCTTCTACCATATGATATTACTCCAAATAGATGCCATGTGGTATGAGTGCCACCTCACCCAAGAGGATATACATCCATAATATGACATTTTTCCTTCCCCTTGAAAGCATTTTCGTCCTCGAAAATGTAGATGAAATGTCCGTAATGGTAGAAGTAAATGCTCGGACTCCCCTGAACCCCATGCACTCTATGTACATGGTCATCTTTGTGTGTAGTTTCCCCATATCCTTCCCCTTAAGAAGTCTCATATGAGATGATCTCAAAGGTGGGAAATTGTCTGAGTGGTGCCTACTATCTCCCATGTACATTCCACCTCCAAACTATCACTCCCATAACATATAATATCATTAGAATGACCTGATGATGAGGTTTGACCATACCATAATGGAGATAGTAAACCATAGAATCCTATGAAATATAGAACAAAGTCCCTTAATATGTGACTCCAAACCCGTCTAAGACTAAATGATAGATTTTTCTCATAACACTCCAGGTCTTCCTAACCTTAAGTGTAATCACAAGTGGTAGTTTTATCTAAACTACCTTGTGAACTATGCAAATCCATCATCTAGCTCATATATCAGAGTTTCTTGGTAGTAACATGTAATCTCTACATTTTACTAAGCAAGAAGTCTGTGGTTTGTCATCCTTTACCATCGGACTAAGTTCTATTGGAAGAGCATCTATTGGCACTAGTGCAAACTCTAAAATTTCTCTTCCCTGTAGTTTGCCATATGAATGCAAAAAGCCTTCCCTTTGAGATTCAGATAATCCCTAAGTACGCATCCTTCTGACTGATGTTTACTCATCATATTCATTATGTAACACCAACTAAGAGTTTGGTACCCTAATAAGTTAGATATATCCCCATCTCCTGGAAACTCAAAAGAGAAGTATCATCAATCTACTCCCAGTCTAACTAATGTCAACAACTAGACTATCTCATCTAGTCAAGGACCATTACTGGAAATACCATAACTACTTCTCTCTAGCGTCTACAGGTGAGACTCAATCTAACCATCATAATTAACGGATCTTCCTCTTGTCTTCGGTAGAAGAGTGCCACTTCTATCTAGACAACCAAAATGAGAAAGTGAAACTCTCTCTCTCTCTGTAATCTCCTCTAAGGAAAAGAGCTATGGTAGTGGAATCTATTCCACTTTCCCTTTCCCTTACCACTCCTTTGAATCCATTTGCTCTACTCATCCATAACTAAGAACACATATATAAGCTCTCCATGCTTTTTCCTCCCAAAATAGTGGAGAATCATACTCCCATGTGAAGGAAAATTACATTGAAAAGTAGAGGAAACGAATTCCTTCTAAAATATAGACTAAGAGATGTTTTCTAAACATCTCTTCTCTTTGAAGGAAAACATACTCTATTCTTCTCCTATGAAGAAATCATGTTTTCCTTTCCTTCTTTCTCTCTCAAAGAGCAGGAGCTAAAGTGAGACCACTGAACTAAAATGAGATCTCTCATGGATCTCTGAGCTGATTCCCACTTTCTCCTTTTCTTAAAAAAGAAACTCATGAATTTATTTGCTCCTCTCTTCCATGAATGATGCATAATCCCTCATTATACACATTCCTATGAAGATGGAGAACAAATCTCCCCTAACTAATGAAGGTGTATGAAGTGAAGAGTGGAGGAAAAAATAAACTCCTCAAAAGGGTCAAAGCCTTCTACTAAAAAGGTCAGCAATGATATAACATGATACCATAAACAGATGTGTATCCATACCAAAAAGCTATCTATGCCAATCATACTCTGTGCATGGATCTATACGATCCAATCAACTAATGGAATTATCCTTCCTTAGAAACTCAAAATGAGTATGTGATACCAATGGTGATAAAATCACCTATCACATTCTATACTGGAAGAATAAATCTTCCCTAAACTATGAAGGATAACTCCCATTCCTAAGGAGATGTCTACTAAGAGCTCTCTTCTGATCTAGTGAGACATGACACCATGAATGATGAGTCCTTTTCTCCCTGGCCATAGAAGAAGAGTGCTCAAAGGGAAGTCGTTTCCACCGTCCCATACCAGTGGAACCTTCTTCCAATTCATGTTGTCGTACCTACACTAAACTGAATGTATATTCCATACATATGTAATGGAATATATAGGTGGACTCCAATGAATCCCATATCATACAGTCATGTCGGTAGACTCAAATGAGTCCCATATCCTCGAGCTAGTTAGTTTAGTTCTAGTCAATATGTGAGAATGGATATCCCCTTCTGTTCCAAACCAACTTGTTCCTAGGTACCAAGACTAAGTCTAAGTACCTCTCTATAGATCCCGATATACATATATATGTATTGAGTACCCAAACTATTCCTGACTAAGGGATCTATGCTCTACACCATAGAGCTAGTGCCATACCTATGGCCTTGCTAACCATCACTTGAATCATCTAAGCACCCGTCGATGTTATTTCATGAAACCCATCTCTTTGATTCCATCTTATTGGTTTCCTTATTAGTGTAGCAAAAATGCTTCACTACTTGCTCAAGTGATGTGTATGAGTGAAACTAGTCACTCTTTAGGTATTCCTGATAATACCCCATAGTCTCCTATACATCATGTGAGACTCTTGTGAAGATAAGTAAATCTTCACTAACTTGGAGATTATCAAACTGTATCTCCCGTGGCTCTATGCAACTTCCTATAAGCTATAGGATGGCTTGTGCACATTACTAATGGTGAAGGTGTAGCTCCTTCCTTTAGCAATCCTATAGTCTAATTCCAAAAGGATTATATGTGGGGATCCTGTTGCTACTGAAGTTGCCTTATGTATAATACTATTATGGTACTAAGTCCATCAAATACATGCTTAGAAGCATGCCTATACCTTATTGAAGTTTGCAGAAAGGGCATGTTACCATGCCATAACATTCTTACCTAAAGGCAAGTGCATATATAATGCCATGAGAGGGGAAAATTTTTGATAGCATTTCCCCAGGAAATGGAATCCCAAAAAAAATTATAACCAATAGCTCAGTGGCACATAGGCCACCCAATAACATAGGGCTTGACAGGCCCATGGCATGCACACCATAAACTCATATATGGATTCCATGACCTGCAAAAACATAAAAACAAATGTTGGCAACCATTCTCTGTGTTGCCTAACCATATAGTTTCTGCAATCCTCTTTCCTACAAACAATCAAAAGGTATACTTCTTGCCTGTCGATCCATACTTTAAGAATTTAAACAATGATCAACATTTGGTGTATGCAATCCAATTCATGCATGTAAATAAAAAACATGCCATAACATAAAGTAAACTGCCTGAAGCATAAAATATACGTCCCTGAGTGGTTTAGTATTGAAATTGCATGCATCCAATCCTTCTCGATGATCTTCGAGACCTCTGCACCTTGCTCCTCAGATCCTAATACAAGCTTTGAATTGTCTAAAAACATCGGATCACTTCCCAAAACATAAAGCATGGTCAGGTGATTACACAAATAATGTAAGTTTAGTCAAAAAATGCATTAGTAATCCTTCTTTAGACCTACAAAAACCACTTCAGGACCTGCAAAATGTTCATAAACTAAAATATATAGCATTTGCAAAGAGATCAAAGTGAAATTACTCAAATCGCCTTCCCAGTTTGAAAGATATAGCTCCCGGAAGGTAGTTGCCAAAAACTATTTAGACCTTGCAGAGCTGTACAGACCTGCAAATATATTTATTTTCCAATCTTTTTGTAAACTGAAAGTAGATCTTTTGCTCTTCGAAACGAGCCATAGCACGTCCAATTTGGAGTTTTCTAGCCCAAGATATGGCCATTCCAAGCGGGACATGCGAAACTAGTGGACTGATGGAGGGGCTGGAAAAAGTGTAAAAATGTGATTTTGGGGTGCCCAAAAGCATTCTTGCATCATGCAAATCCTAAAATTCTCTCCATAACCTCAGAGAGAGGTATATGAAGATGCTTGGGCCTATTTTTACCTTTCCAAATCCTCCCTTCGTGCATGCTAATTCGCTCCCCAAAAGAGCCCTAAATCAAGATTTTTACTTTCATGTAAAAACTTAAATGGGAGCTCTTAGCAAGCTTCTAAACCACTCTAAATGTGGATTTCTCTTGGATTTTATACAATAATCCATGGGAAGCCTCTTAAAGGATCTTTATTCTTACTCCCAGAAGTGGAGTTTGGCAAAAGTTAACATCTAAATTTTTTCCAAAAGTGCGGGAAGAGGGTCTTTGAGAAAATAAAATTCCTCCTTAATGCATCATTTTGATGAATCTAATGATTCGCCTAAGAATTCCATACACCATACTCTCAGTATATATATTTTTTCCCATCCATCCGTAGCTATCGCACCTCTTTTTCCCTCTTCCAAAATGGGAATTTCTCAAATTTAGGTGCTGAAATTTTTGTCAAATTGTGATGGAAGGGGGTTTTGTGGAGCTTCAAACTCCCATCAAACTGAGGTATCTTATGGATTTCTTAATGTTACATGAAAGTCAATACACTAGGCTATGTGTGTACATGATTTTTCCTACTAAATTAAGAAAAATCCCGCTTCATCTCCCTTCCTCAAAATGGCTTCTTATCCAAAATAGCTCCTGAAATTTATGTGAAAACCATGAACATGGCCATTTTGGAGATACCCGAAACTTGGCCTTCTTGTATTTGGAGGGAATCCTTGACCCTAGATGAGAGTATATACTCCATACTTCTCTGTACACATGATTTTCCTCCAAAAACTTGGCCCCTTAAAGCCTTCATAGCTTCTCACAAATGCAGACCCTTTCAAAATTGAAATAATAATACCTATGATTAACGTGAAGCTCTAGGCTCATTCAATTTGGAACCAAGACATTGGACAAGTCCTCGAAAGGATGTTCTTCGTTCATGGACTCTTCATAGGCAGTAGGTGCATCCCCTCTCTCTCTTGTTTGTTCTCGATCCTCATTTGAAGTTGCCTGTTTACTCCTTTTCTTTCCACTACGTAGCTCCATAACCAAGGGGAAGAAAAGTTTAAGCCTTTCTAATGCCAAGATTGCATCTTTCTTTAGCTATCCATGTCAAGGCCTTAAAGAAAAAACCCATTATTGAATATGATCCTTCCCCTTCGACTCTGTTCATATCTCGTCTTCCGTCTGCTACGGATTGAATATTTAACTTCAGCTTCTAGTTCAGCCAAGAATGATGGCGCCTTGGATAAGCCACTCGCCTCCCATGTAGGGGGTGCGAGTTCAATTCCTATGCTCAGCAGTGGTCGCGTGGCTTGGATGAGTATGCTCTGATACCAATATTAGAGAAGCCTTTTGCTGCCGTACGTTCACGAACTCACACACAGAGATATGACCTGAAGTTCTCCGCCAAACCGCCGAGTGAGATCTCTAGTCTCTCATAATGAGACTCTCTTAGTCTCTTCTACCATATGATATTACTCCAAATAGATGCCATGTGGCATGAGTGCCACCTCACCCAACAGGATATACATCCATAATATGACAACAATCAAGGAGGATATTGTAGGTGAGGAAGAAGTAAAGTTTTTTTTTCTAAGAGGAATTTCGGCCGAAGCCTAATCTCCCTAATAGCTTGAATTTGATTGAAAGAAGAACTCTATAAGTGAAGGGCATAGTACCTAGGGGAACCAACTATTCCACAAAAGAGGGGTTGAGACTGTCGAAAGCAACCTTTTAAAAGAACTATCCAAAGGCATTTGGTTTAAACGTACTCGAAGGTACTATAACGAATTAAGGTCCATACCTATCCAATCGCCATAGGGAGGAGTTGAACCCAAATCCCTACCTCAAGAAAAGAAAGGCCCAACCCAACAACCTAACATGTGCAAACAAAAAGCCAAGTTAGTTTGACCTTAGTTTGCAACCTTTAAATCTTTTCCTGATTGGGTTTGTGGTCCTGATCTTCTTTAAATCAGACCTTTACCATTTCTTTCAAAGGAAGAGGTGGTTGGCAATGCATGGTGGACCCAAAGGACCCTAGTTGCTTAGAAGTCTTCATGTCCATTGAAGCTCGAGATGCGAAGTATAAAGAATAAAATTTGATGGCTTCGCTTTAGCAAAGTTTCCACCGACGAATATCTTTGCCTCTCGAATCATTGAGCATCACCATCAACCAAACATCACCGTCTGTAACCACTCTCCTGGAATAGCTTCAGAGGAATAGGAAAAAGGAAGCTCGCATGAAGACAAGCTCTGCCTGTACGATGATTGAGATTTGCTTTGAACCTCCTTTTGAAGTCTTGACTGTTGTCACAAATCACGCATGCCTGTTGATGCACATTTGTGTCGCTGTGGATATGCTTTTCATGTGAATGCTCCGCCTTTATGAGCTTCTTGCATGTCTGAAGGGTGTACTGAGAGAAGATCAAGATGAAGAAGAAAGTAAGCCAGTATGTGAGCTTCTTGCATGTCTGAACGGTGTACTGAGAGAAGATCAAGATGGAGAAGAAATATGCTTTTCATGTGAATGCTCCGCCTTTATGAGCTTCTTGCATGTCTGAACGGTGTACTGAGAGAAGATCAGGATGAAGAAGAAAATAAGCCAGTATGTGAGCTTCTTGCATGTCTGAACGGGGTACTGAGAGAAGATCAAGATGAAGAAGAAATATGCTTTTCATGTGAATGCTCCGCCTTTATGAGCTTCTTGCATGTCTGAACGGTGTACTGAGAGAAAATCAAGATGAAGAAGAAACTAAATCAAGATGAAGAAAAAGCTAAGCAAGTATGTGAGCTTCTTGCATGTCTGAACGGTGTACTGACAGAAGATCAAGATGAAGAAGAAAGTAAGCCAGTATGGTACACATATGTAGAAACAGCTTAAGAGAAATGGGAATCCAAGAGCTTGGAATAACCATTAACGGCCACTTACCGAAAGAGAAGGAATATGACATGGAGCCCCACGTAATGATTCGCATGCTATCATTCCCACTGAGCGAAAGATCGTTTGCGCTACGGTTTAGATCATGGTATCACCTTCATGGTTGGTCTGCTGATTGTTGATTTTCGTTAGGTCCTTTCGTCATCCATCGCCAAACACAGGCAACCTCCTTGGCTGCATGCGCATCTAATGGCTGCCTCAACTTGGAAAAGCAAGGTAATCATTTCGAAAAGCTGAAGTGCATCACGGGTGCTGTCACCTGTGGAAACTTCAAGTACAAAAAAGACGACACAGAAAGGATTTCGAAATGATACTCTCTAGCCCAACGCGGAGAGAGAGAGAGAGAGCAGCGGAGAGAGAGAGAGAGAGCAGCAACAGTATGAAGTGCAGCAATCAGTACGAAACCAAACAGGACAACAAACAGTGCTATTCAAAAATAAATTCTCTGCATACTTCTTAGCTACTTGTTTCGTACAAAAGCGGACGTTGAGTGCAGCACTTCTTTCAGCACCACCAACTGAATCTCCCAATCTTACTTCCTTGGAGAGTTGGACTTGAAGATGGCATATGTTATCGCAAACAAAAATTCCGGCACGTGTGGTCGATTGAAACATCGTTGTTCCTCCTCGGTAAAAGAATCACCATCTGTAAGAAAACCCCCCCCTTTCCGGCATCAAAAGTGCTCCTTCTGATTAACAAGAAGCTTAAGCCCAAGTGGGCCTCACATGAGAGTGATAAGAGGGTGATTAACCTTCTTAG
Organism: Ceratopteris richardii; assembly: GCA_020310875.1. Taxonomy (NCBI): domain Eukaryota; kingdom Viridiplantae; phylum Streptophyta; class Polypodiopsida; order Polypodiales; family Pteridaceae; genus Ceratopteris; species Ceratopteris richardii. The sequence goes on from CM035406.1 coordinate 123,101,468, forward strand.
TAATGCCATCTAAACTTTGTAAGAACTACCCCTACTCGGTGGGACTTGGGGGTTCCGTGGGCACTAATCCCCTTCTTTTGTACTTTTCTTGTATTTAATACAAGTCCCGGAGAGTAGGCAAAGGTCAAACTTCCTTTTATTTAAAAAAAAGGTCCGACACATGTTAATGTGGGTGGTTGGGTCTTCTTGCCCCCCTCTATGACAAAACATGTGTGAGCTTAAGGTCAATGTAATGTCTTCAGACATTGTTTTTTCTTAATGTTTGCCTTTCTGCAATTTAACCCCGCCTTTGTGGGATACAGAGAGTTCTATGAGTTCACTTGTAGAGTTGTTCTTTCAATCAATTCAAACAAAGAAAAATTAAACTTCGGTCTAACTTCCTCTTTAAAAACAAAGAAGTAAAACGTCACATTATGTAGCTCATACACCTAGATGATATATTTTCCTACACCAATGAGAAACAAATGGTATTTTAGAGTCCAAATGTACATCCTCGAATAACTTTTTTGACTAACATGAGTATTCACAATGAATGGGTGATGACAATGAATGGGTTATGTAAAAAACCGATTAAAATCATTTGCCTTCGGGTAATCTTTTTCAAGTCTCACTTTGGAGTTGTGTAGTCTTTGATTTGTGAGTTGTGTAGTCTTTGATTTGTGGGATAGGAAAGGTCTCATGAGTATTGTGCCCATTCATTTGTAAAGTTGTTCTTTCATTCATTGAAGCAAGGGAGATTACGCTTCAATCGAACATCCTCTTTGTGAAAAAAAAAAGATCGATTAAATATTGAAAGACTTAGCAATAGTGAGCACCAAGTTTACCATTAAATAAAGCCAATGGTACACAATTGCAAAACATATCGTTGTTCACATCCCATAGGTTGGTTGCTAAAGCTTTGGCCTCTTGAGGTGGAGGTCTAAAGTTCAACTCTTGGGTTAGACATGTAATGGCTCTAGTCAGTTTAAACCAATTGTAACTCAGTTTAATCCCTGTTTTGTGGGATACAGGGGGTTCTGCAGGTATTATGCCCGTTCACCTTTATAGTTGTACTTTCAAAATTAAAACTGGAACAATATTTGCTTGTCAAAATTGATATGTCAAGCCGCAAAGCTTCCAAGAATGAGAAATGAAAAAACCAGGATGTTTCCGTAAGGATTTGCAAGTCTTGACCCAATTTAACTATAGATTTCTGCATATACCTCAAAATTTTTATATATACACTACAAACAAAAAGACAATTGCACATGTAAAACGAAAAAATAAATCATTCAAAATCCAAATTAATCTAAATGATTATCATTACTTGTATAAATACAAGCTCACAACATAATCATAACATCATAACTATAACTAAACACAAAATGTAAACCCATAAACATCACAAGAGTTCTCATAATCATGAAAGGAAAAAATCACTAACATAATGTAAAAGTCATGATAACTCCATAGTTATGACCATAAATGACGATAACCAGAACCAGAACCAGAGCCATAGCTTGGATATTAATAACCATAGCTCCAAACATTTCATGTCTATAACTATAACTATATAATTTATGACCTAAAACACCATAGGTTTCTTAATAAAGTTATAGCTCCATAACAATGGTTTTCAACACCATAACTTGCATAAATAACAAGTTCATCATAACGTACATGTGCATGATGTGTACATCATAACCATATGTATATTTCATCACCATAATTTGCATGAATTTACTGTTCGACATCAGATTTTGTATGATCCATAATTCCATAACCTACAAGACCATGGTCTACAAGATCATAACTCTTTTGAATGAAAACATAGATACATAACCATAATTTACAAAAACAACATAATTTGGAAACTTTAATAGCTAGATGCAATGCTATCTAACAAAACTACTTCATGAAGTCACTATATTTCATGCGAGCATGACACACATATACCAACTAGATCAAACAACAGATCCTTGCCCATGAATTATTGAAGTAAGAGATGAATAAGATGTATGGAGGCCTTCATTATTCAAGTGGACACACTCATACAAGATGAGACACCAATCACATCCATGAGCATAAGCAAACAAGCATGCACACAAGCCTCACTCATGAGCAAGAGATCTCCAAAGAAATCAAAAGTTATGTTTGATTGAAAATGAACAAGGAACAAGCTTACAAATGAGTGTGAGTTCATTATAAGTAATACTATTCATACTCCCATGTTCACACAAAATGAAAGTACATCCCAAACCTTCATTTGACATCCGATTGGAGTGCAAAAGAAATATGAGAAAATTATAAAGGGAAAAGGGATCACTGGGAAAGCTCAAAGACTCCACTGCTTGCACAAAAGTGGAGTACTTAACAAGACATCATGTTTAGAAATAATTCAAAAAGATGTATTTTTTATTGTAAATTCCTTGGAAAATTTGGGACCCCAACTTGACCCTTGGCTTATTCGCCAAATCCACCTTGCTTATTACCTTCCAAATTTCAAAAATTTGATAGTCTTCCATCTCCTTTGACCTTATAAAATATTCTAGTGATTCTCCATCTTCAACAATGCCCCCGCCCCCCAAATTTTATGATCCATGACAAACTAAGAATGAGAATATTGATCTTGGGGAAGCATGGATGTTGGAGCACATTCAGATTATTGAGTTCCTATAGAAAAAATTATTGGTGATACTGCAAGTGATGTTTGGTTTATTTTTAAGTAAGATTTCAACCCTTGAACAGTTCCCAAAAATGGTGCCAAAGTGTTCAAGATGTAGACAGCTTTTGAGCATGACACATGTACAACACTTGCATCAACTGATGCATCATTTCCCATGAATTGTTAAACTAAGAAATGAGTTAGTCGTATGGAAACCTTCATAATGCAATTGGACATGCATATACAAAATTAAACACTACACACATGCATGATCATAACCAAATGAGCATGCAAATATGCCTTGCTCTTCAAGTTTATAATCCCTCATAGATGATGAATGCGAAGCTTAGTCTTGGAGAAGCATCGGCATTGAATCACATTGAGGTTGTCTTATTCTGGCAAAACAAGATATTGCATGAAGAGTGCAAGTAATATTTCTTGGTTCTTTCTTACACTAGGATGGCGTACTACTTAGTGCATTAGATGGGTAAAAGAGAAGAAAAAATGCTTATACATGGCCTTGTATAGTGACCATATGCATGCATACTCTAAAATGCAAAAGGAAATGATTCATGCAAAAAAAGAAACATTGCTCCAGTGGAGTCATCTAAAGTATGGCTATATTGCATCAAACAAAAGTGAGATGTGTTTGATATCTTTAGAAGGTTAAAGCTCAAGTACAAAAGGATTTAGGGGGGTATATCAAAACCCTTAGGTCAGATGGAGGGGGAGAATACTTTTCCAATTATTTTTGTTGGTTCCTACTATAGTTAACTTGATGAATAGGCATGGAACTTAAGGAGCACATGACCGAAGGAGGCATCAAGTGGAAATAAACAAGACCTTTCACATCTAAAATTTTTTCGATGTGTGTGCTACACACATCCCACAAGAAATGAGAGATAAGCTTGATGCTAGGGTAGAAAGGGTTATGTTCATTAAATACTCCTTAGAGTGGAAAGGATAAAAGTGTTACAATCAAACCAATAAGTAATTTAAGGAATATAGAGATGTGTTATTCAATGAGTCAAAATCATGATATTATCCAAAAGCTATGTTATAGGATGTAGACATAGATGAAGCAGACAGAAGACATGCAATTAGGGCTCTAGAAAGTTTCAATATGAGTGGACCAAGCTACCAAAGGACAGAAAGCATGGATTCAAAATGGGATGCAAGTACTTCCATACACCAATCAATCAACCAATACATAGTCAAGGCAGGGCATGTGGAGGTATACAATGAAGGATATGAAGATGAAGAAGATGTGGAGCCAATCATTTAATGAGGAGCTACTTCAAAAGCAGATACTAAGATGACAAGGCAAAGAAGATTCATTCCACCCAAACAAGAGGAAAGGAACTACACAAAAGTAAGGTATCTTGTATCAAGGCTAGGTTATGAAAATTCCATTACTAAGAATTATCATATAATTCTAAGGGTATCTGGGGTCAAGATCCATCCACCTATCAAGAGGCAAAGGTCACAATAATTGGCAAGAAGAAGATAAGGGTACAAAACATTGGAGGACAACAAAAATTGGATTCTCATTTCAAATTAGTGGGGAATGAAGGTAATAGGAAATAAATGGGTGTACAAAGTTAAAAGGAACTTTGATGGTTCGATTTCTAGGCACAAGGCAAGACTTGTGGTGAAGGAGCTTGTCCAATCTTATGCAATAGCCTATGAAGATACTTTCAGCCTTCTTGCCACGATGAACAAAATGAGTGCTGACAGTATAAATAATTTATTTTTGAATGGTGATTTCTAGTAAAAAGTTTGCATGAATGAATCTCTATTTTTTGAAAGACTCCAAACATCTAAACTATGTGTGTAAGCTTAAGAAATCTTTGTATGGTCTCAAACAAGCCCCTTGGTTTAGGATCAAAGTCTTGTGAAGTATCTTCATAGGACAGCTTTGGGTTCATCAAAACCAAAGCCTCACTCTTCCTCTTCCACTTCCTCCTCTCTTGATGGTGATATGAAAAAGAAGAAGAGGTGAAAGTAGTATCAAAAGTGTGGACATACCATTGATGGATGTAGAAATCTTGCCATGCATAATGAAAAGAAGAAAGAATTCGGCATATCTATTATTGAGAATACATCTAATGCAAAGAATAATGAAGCTAATCTTGCCCAAGATTTTCGGGCATGTGTTCTTACATGTCATTATGATTTATCATCACATTGTACATGTTTTATTATAAATGAGACTCATTAAGATTTGTTTTTTTATAATGGTGCTTCAAAGTATATCACTTCATGCAAAAGATTTTTTGCATCTTTGAAAGATGCACCCAAGAGAGGGCATGTTACATGTGCAAAAAATGTTTTTTATATTATTATTGGAGTTGTAAAAATCAGCTCACAATTGAAAATATGGCATTCTTACTCTTAAGAATGCATTTTATGTACCTGTTATCAAGGAAAACTTCATTTCGGTTCCTACTACTGCTAGTGTCAAACTTTGTTTACACTTCATTGATAACAAATGTATGCTTCATGAATTTAGCAATGGTGATGGTATTGTGATGTTGGGAGTTACACAATTTATTGTATTTCTTGGATACATAAATGAGAGTTGCCTCAAATGCCTCTCTTACACATACTTCATCTATGAGTGAAATGGAGTTATGGCATGCTTGTTTCAGTCATTTGGACTTCAACAATTTTCTTTTCTTGCAAAATAAGGATATGGTTATTGGTTTTCCAACACTTGCGTCCCTTGAAAAGCATGCATGTGAAGTTTTTATACTTTGAAAAATGCATCCTACTCCTTTTCCCAAAGATGGTGCTACACAATGCTACCTAAAAATTGCAACCTGTTCATAGTGATATATGTGGTCTAGTAAAGACTCTATCTTTTGGCAAGCATGTACAATTTGTTACCCTCATTGAGGATGGAACAGATCATACTTGGTGTATCCTATGAAAGCAAATAATGAGGTATTATCTTGCTTTGAAATATTTTTAGCTATGGCTAAAAACATTTGTGGCAATAAGCTTTTGAATCTTTGCATAGATTGTGGTAGTGAATTATAATATGAACCTAATGTTTTTATTTCTAAAATATGTATTTTGCACCAATTTATAGTGCCATATAATCCTAAACAAAATGGCGTGTTGGAGTGCAAAAATAGAACACTTCTTGAAATGGCTAGATTTATGGTTAAAGGAAACTATCTTCCGAATAAGTTTTGGATGGAAGTTTTCATGTGTGAAATTATTTATTGAATCCTTGTCCTACAAAATAATTGAGATTCATTACATCTTATGAGGCTTAGAATGTGCAGAAGCCAATGGTTAGCCATATGTGCATATTTGGTTGTTTGGCATATGCTCTTGTGCTATCACAACAACGTCACAAATGCGATAAGGCAAAGAAATTTATGTTTGTTTGGATATAGTAGTGAGAGTAAATGTCATCACTTATACCATCCATTGATGGGAAAAAATATTGTAAGTCAGGATACAAAATTTGCCAAATTATCAGCTTATCCGTTTACTTGAATGTAAATTTCAGCCAACACTTAGCTCACAAGATGTGTTTGATACAATCATCCCTTTGTTTTAGAGTGGTGAAATTGATTATGTCCATGTAGGCCATCCAAATGAGGTTCAAAGAGCTGAAAATTCTCACACATATATTGAAAGGACTTGGAGAAGCTTGTAGGAGGTAGAAAAGTGCATTTCGAAGCGACGAAGTTTGGTCCAGCCAACCGGCACAAGACCAGCCCTTGAGCTTATGGAGACTCAAATAGACCTTATAAGAATGCGATAAGTGCAAAGAAATGCACTATGTTCTTTGGAGCATCAAGGAGAAAGAGTCAATACAAAACAAATAGGTTCGCGGGTCGAGTAGCTCAAAAAAACTGACTATCTATGGATGAGACAATGAACTTCAAATGCCCATAGCGACCAACATGATTACAATTAGAAATAATCCTTTTATGGAGTGATACACATAATGTTGAGTGTATAGAATGCACAAAAGTATAAGGAATAAGAAAAATATGCTATAGGAATGAATCAAACACTCAATGGTGGTACCTGCTATTTTTTAGGAATGTGTAGAGATTGACACCGAGACATAAAACTGTAATTTCTCTCAATCTACTAAACCACATACTATGAAACTTTATAAGCATAAACTAGACACTAATACCTTTACAATGAGCCATGTTGCACACATTTTGGAGCTTTGTAGGGAGAGCAGCAGCCTTTGCAAGATTACTATTGCCGAAGAAGATGATGCAAAAAATTGAAGGAGCAAGACAATAATCACAAGTGTATGTATATTGCTTCCATGTATTGTAAAAGTGATTCCAAGTCTTTATATAGACTCTAGAAGTGCTCCATGACTTCCACAAGTGGAATTTGAATTCAAATGAAGGTGGGAATCGTTGTTCGAGGGAATCAATTCACCTACCTATAATCTAGGAAAAGTGAAGATCTAATTTGATCTACTTTAGGTGATTGATTGCTTGATTGAATGCAACTCAACCACCACAAATTCATGGGATTTAGGCTCTATCTTACATCTGTAAAGCTCAAGGCTTTTACAATGGTAAAAGATCCATGAAAAATCTTTTTTTAAAAATACAATAAGTGAGCATAAGGAAAAGAGCTCTCCAATGGATATTCTTTCGATGCAATAGCCTTTGATGTAGATCAAATCCACCTCAAGCATAGTGTAAGCTAATTTTACATGTGTAAAGCTCAAGGCTTTTACAATGGTAAAAGATCCATGAAAAATCTTTTTTTAAAAATACAATGAATGAGCATAAGGAAAAGAACTCTCCAACAGATATTCTTTTGACACAATAGCCTTTGATGTAGATCAAATCCACCTCAAGCATAGTGTAATCTTGATGTTCCAACAGCTCCCCCTCAAGCTAAAGTATGCTTGAGTCTTCATTCTCTGATAGGTTGAATACCTGACATAGCTTTGAATCTACAAAGCTTTATTCCATCAGTTTGAAGTTCAAGAAGTCGCTTGAGAAAGTGAAGAGATCTCAGAAGTGAAGCTTGTATACATATGTACATTACAGTTGGAAATTCTTGTAATTTGAGTATAGTTAATCCTTAGGATGATAAGGAGTAATGTAATAGATGCGGGATGAGTCTAGAACCATATGTATATAAGTCAATGATGTAAAGAAATATGTGAGAGAGTCATTAGAAGACAAGTGTCATAGAGATAGATGTGAAGAGAGTTATCTTCAGGAAATAGCGACAAGTATTCCGTAGATTTCTCTCAATTTGATCATGTGGATCAGAAATCCTTTTGTATACATCTAATCTAGAAGCTAATCAAGCTATGTTCAAAGTTTCATGGTCTAATTCTCTTCATGCTGTGAGTATAACCAATAGGAACATGTGTATGTAAAGTTTGCAGATAGACCTCTCAGAGTCGTGCACTTTTTCATGTCAATGTTTTGCTTAGATCTCAGTGCATAGTGTAAAGCTTTTTATGACTAAGCATTCAAAATCTAAGTTAGAAGATAAGGAAGCTATGGCTAAAAGCATTTAGCAAAACGGGATCTGTGCTGTGAGAAATCAACTTAAGAAGTTGAACATGTTGAAGTCGTCATTTTTGAAAGACAGTTTCTAACATAGGTTTGATCTAAGTGATCAAATTAGAAATCTAGTAGTTCTTTTGAAGAAGTAATTCTCAATATAGTTGCACAAAGGTAGCATGGATATGTGAGTATCATTTGAATGATTAATATCGAAGTAATATGAAGAGATTGAAGTCTATTTTTGAAGCAGACTCTTGAAGATAAAGAAAACTTCATACAAAGAAGTATTTCTTAATATATGTGAAAGATAATTTGAAGTTTGTGTAAAGTTTGATTTATTCTTGATATAGAGAAGCTCTTAAGTCAAGATAAATCAGACATTTGGAGATTAAAAGGTCTCCAAGAGTGGTATCAGAGCTGAAGGTGCAATACAAGTGAAGTAAAGGCATTGGAAGTCCCGATTGTTGCAGGTATTGAAGTTCCTTCTAATTGAAGGTGGACAAGGACAAATTCTTGAAGATAATCTACAGAAGTACAAAGTAGGAGTTCAAAGAATCAAGAAGGATTAAAGCTTCATATCATAGGTACACTCTATTATCATAAATCATAGTAATTGCAAACACAGAAGATCAAAGATGGGAGAAAGCTTGCAGATTGATAAGCTAGATAGGGAGAACTATCCAGCTTGATCCATGAGGATGGAGACACCATGAGCAAAGATTTGATGGCATTCATTAGAGGAGAAGAAGAAAAGCCTAAGTTTGAAGATCCTAGTGTTCCAACTAGGGAGGAACTTGCAGGTTTGAAGAATTGGATGAGAAAGGATGCTCAAGCTAGGAGCATCATTTACATGGCTGTAAATGATTATCTTCTACCTCATATTAGAGGATTAGAAAGTGCAACAAATGTGTGGAATGCTTTAAAAGATCATTTCCAAAATACAACCAAGTTAAGGAAGTCTTCATTATGGGCAGAGTTTACAACCTTCAAGAAGAAGAGCTCACAATCAATTTCTGATTATGTGGCAAGGATGAAGGATATTGCAGATAGCTTGGGAGCAGTAGATGAAGACATTGAAGAGGATAAGTTGGTAAGGAAAATACTTAATGGTCTGAGAGGAGATGAGAAGTCAAAGCCTTTCATTTTGTCAATAGAATTGTCATTAGATCATTTTACTCCTGATCTTAATCAATTGCTAGGACACATGCTAACTTTTGAGAAGGACATTAAGGGAGACTGATAGGAGTGCAAGTCAAGCTATGTACTCCAAGGACAAGAAAAAGAATGGCAAAGGGAAGCAGTCAACTGATGATGAAGGAACTTCAAGTCAATCTAACTTTACAAAAGGGAAGATGAATTTCAGAGGTAAAGGAAGAGGAGGCAAGAACAAAGATAATACTAAAGCTTGTTGGATTTGTGGCAGAACCAATCATTTGGCAAATGATTGTTGGTATAACAATCAAAATGGTGGAAGCAATAACCAGAGTTTTAATCAAAGAGGTAGAGGAGGCAGAAACCAAAGAGGCAACTTCAGAGGAAGAGGTGGTACGACATCGTATGCTAGAGGAGGTGGAAGAAGTTTTCAATCTCAGTCCTACAACAACAATTATTATAATTATGCATCAGATCAGAAGGATCATATGACTCTCATCTTCAATGCAACTCATGAAGCAGTAGGAGAAGACCAAAGGGTGTTTTATATTGACTCAAGATGTAGCACTCATCTGAGTGGCAATATATCATTGATGACTGATATGGAAGCAAAGGTGAATGGACATACAGTTCAAACATGAGACGACAGTAAACATAAAGTGGAAAGCATTGGATCAGTGAAGACAAAGAATGGAAGTACACTCTTGAGCAAGGTACTTTATGTTCCTACTATTCCTAAAAACTTGATAAATGTAGGGCAAATTATGGAGAAGGGATATGAAGTCAGATTCACAAATGATGGTGTTTATGTGCAAGATCCAAATCAGGGATATAGAAACATAATTGCAGGTAAAAAGGAAGGAAGGCTGTTTACTCTCAAAGTCCAAGGTAATGTAGGACATGCTTTATTTACTTATGGAATTCAAGAGATGTCTGAGTTAGACCTATGGCATAAAAGGCTAGGTCATTTTAATGAGAGAACCATAAAGGAAATGTCAAGAAATGATGTGGTGCTTGGTTTGCCAAATGTTGAAGGGCAACACATGGTGTACAAGTGTGAAGCTTGTCAATTAGTAAAGCACACAAAAGTTCATACAATAAATCAGGGTATAAGTATTCAAATATGCTTGAATTGATTCATACAGATGTGTGGGGTCCTTCAAGGGACTATGGCATAAATGGATCCAGATATTATGTGTTGTTTGTTGATAATGCAACCAGATGGATTACTTAATATGTAATCAAGGACAAATCAAAAGTGTTCAAGACATTCAAGCATTATCATGCTTATGCAAAAAGGATTACATGACAAAAGCTCAAGAGGTTGAGATCAGATGGAGGGGGAGAGTATTTCTCTAAAGAGTTTGATGATTATTTGTGGAATGTAGGTATAAAAAGAGAAGTAACTTGCAGGTACTCTCCTCAACAAAATGGAATTGCAGAAAGAAGAAATCGAACTCTTGCAGAGTTTGCAAGAGCAATGATGAAGGAAAAGAATTGTCCAAACTACTTATGGGCAGAAGCTATCAACACTGCAACATACCTTGTGAATTGGTTACCTTGTAAAACTTTGGATGGAAGAACTCCTTATGAAGCATGGTGGGGTAAGAAACCTACTCTTGATCATTGTAAGGTATTTGGATGTTTAGCATATGCTTATGTTCCTTCACAATTGAGACATAAGCTAGAACCGAAAGCAGAGAAGTATGTGTTTATTGGGTATGATGATAGAAAGATGGGTTACAGATTGTGGAGTCCATCCACAAAGCAATTTCTTGTTACCAAAGATGTTACATTTGATGAGCAAAGCACATGGTATACAGGGTCAACAAATGAGTATGAAAATGTTAAAGAAATACAAAGAAAAGGGAAGACAAAAGTAAGTGTGTATGAAGAAGATATTGATGATGTTGATTATAAAACTAAATTGCAGGATAATGTTGAAGATGGGCCAAGATTTGATCCAGAATCAAATGTAGCTGAGACTTCAAGAAGTGCAGAGGTCAGAAGATCCTTGAGAGAAAGAAAAGATCCTATCAGGTATAGCTATGATACATCTTTTCTAACAACAAAAGATAATGCTTACATTGTGAAGACAAAAGAGGATCCAATCACATATGAAGAAGCTAAAGGTAAACAGATTTGGGAGAAGGCAATGCAAGAAGAGTATGATGCTCTACTTGAAAATGAAACATGGGAGTTGGTGCCAAGACCAAAGAATCAAAAGGTCATTGGATGTAAGTGGGTGTATAAAACAAAAAGGTTTGCAGATGGTAAAGTGTCTAGATACAAGGCTAGACTTGTGGACAAAGGTTATGCCCAAACTTATGGGGTAGATTATGATGAAACCTTGAGTCCTGTTGCTAAGATGTCTACAATTAGATCATTGATTGCTATTGCTACTTGTAAAGGATGGAAGTTATCACAATTAGATGTGAAGAATGCATTCTTGAATGGATACATTGCAGATGAAGTGTACATGGAGCAACCAGAAGGCTTCATGGATTCAATTGGATCAGAATATGTGTGTAAGCTCAAGAGAGCTTTATATGGCTTGAAGCAAGCCCCAAGAACATGGAATTACATGCTTGTTAAGTTCTTGAATGAATGTGGATTTCAAGCATCAAAGGCACATAGTAGGTTGCTAGTGAAGGCAAGTGAAAATGGATACATATACATGTGTATTTATGTCGATGATATTATTGTCACAGCTACAGATGCTCAAGGAATCCATGAGCTTAAGAAACAAATAGAGAAGGAGTTTAAGATAAGTGATTTGGGAAACTTATCTTATTTCTTAGGAATGCAGATTGTATATACTCAACATGGAGTATATGTTACACAAGAGAGATACTTGAAGAATCTTCTGGTCAAGTTCAACATGGAGGATTGCAAGTCTTCAACAACACCATTGGAGGTAAATCATAAGTTGAGCAGGTATGGAGGTGAAGAATTCAATGATATGAAGAAATATCAGAGTTTGGTAGGTAGTTTAATCTATGCTACCTTGACAGGGCCAGATCTATCATATGCAGTAGGTGTGTTATCACAATTTATGCATTGTCCAAAGAAGACTCACTGGATTGCATCTCAAAGGCTACTCAAATATATCAAAGGAACCCTAAGTGAAGGTTTGTATATGGATTTACTTCTGATACAAGAATCAAAGTTTTTAGTGATGCAGATTGGGCAGGTGATTCAGATGATAGAAGGTCTACTCATGGGTATCTCTGTTATATTGGAGATAAATTAGTTTCTTGGTGCTAAAAGAAGCAACATACAGTTTCTTTGTCATCTACAGAAGCTGAGTATAAAGGAATGGTAGAGGCTGCAAAAGAAGTAATATGGTTAAAGCCCTTGTTGAAGAGTTTTGGAACTGATCAAAGTACTCCAATTATTTCTGGAGACAATATGAGTTCATTGTACTTGGCAGCTAACCTGTTTTTCATGCTAGGACTAAGCATATAGAGATTCAGTATCCTTTCTTGAGGGAAAAGGTACTTGATAAAGAGATTGAAGTGTTGTACACTCCAACAAAAGAACAAGTTGTAGATATGTTAACAAAAAGCTTGGATGGACCTAAGCTACAGAGATTCAAAGAGATGGTAGGAGTAAAGAAGAATGGAATAATCACAATTAGTGATTGAGGGGGAGTTGTTGGAACAAAAAAATCACAAATTGATGATTACAAAGAGCTTGAAGCAAGACTATGATCAGTTTTGAGTTCAAGAAGTCGCTTGAGAAAGTGAAGAGATCTGAGAAGTGAAGCTTGTACACATATGTACATTACAGTTGGAAATTCTTGTAATTTGAGTATAGTTAATCGTTAGGATGATAAGGAGTAATGTAATAGACGCAGGATAAGTCTAGAACCATATGTATATAAGTCAATGATGTAAAGAAATATGTGAGAGAGTCATTAGAAGACAAGTGTCATAGAGATAGATCTGAAGAGAGTTATCTTCAGGAAATAGCGACAAGTATTTCGTAGATTTCTCTCAGTCTGATCATGTGGATCAGAAATCCTTTTGTACATACCTAATCTAGAAGCTAATGAAGCTATGTTCAAAGTTTCATGGTCTAATTCTCTTCATGCTGTGAGTATAACCAATAGGAACATGTGTATGTAAAGTCTGCAGATAGATCTCTCAGAGTCGCGCACTTTTTCGTGTCAATGTTTTGCTTAGACCTTAGTGCACAGTGTAAAGTTTTTGATGAGTGAGCATTCAAAATCTAAGTTAGAAGATAAGGAAGCTATGGCTAAAAGCATTTAGCAAAAGGGGATCTATGCTGTGAGAAATCAACTTAGGAAGTTGACCATGCCGAAGTCGTCATTTCTGAAAGATAGTTTCTGACACAGGTTTGATCTAAGTGATCAAATTAGAAATCTAGTAGTTCTTTTGAAGAAGTAATGCTCAATATAGTTGCGCAAAGGTAGAATGGATATGTGAGTATCATTTGAATGATTAAAATCGAAGTAATATGAAGAGATTGAAGTCTATTTCTGAAGCAGACTCTTGAAGATGAAGAAAACTTCATACAGAGAAGTATTTCTTAATATATGTGAAAGATAATTTGAAGTTTGTGTAAAGTTTGATTTATTCTTGATATAGAGAAGCTCTTAAGTCAAGATAAATAAAATATAGGAGATTAAAAGGTCTCCAACACTACTTGCTTAGGTCTCCAATCTCCTTTGCCATGAGCTTCTCCCTGATGAAGTGGTAATGCACCTCTATGTGTTTGGTTCTTGCATGGAAAATAGGGCTTGCCACTAGATGCATGGAACTTACATTATCTCCAAATGTGTGAGCTTTGGAACTCACAAGTCCCAAATCTGTATACAATGCCTTTAACCATATTGCCTCTTGAGTTGCTATGGTCCAGCCTCTGTACTTTGCTTCCATCGAGGATAAAGCAACTGTTGGTTGCTTCTTGGAACTCCATGATACTAGCTTTGAACCTGCAAATGCTAAGTAACTAGAAGTACTTCTTCTGTCATCCTTAGCTCTGCCCAATCTACATCTGAATAAATTTTGATATCCAAATCTGAAGAGTAAGGATAGAATATACTTTCGTTGATTTTACCTTTGAGATACTTAAGTACTCTCTTAGCTACATCCATGTGTGGTTTTCTTGGCGAGTGCATGAACTGACTAAGCACTCCCACACTATATGAGATGTCTGCCCTTGTATGAGTAGCATATATCAAGCTACCTACCAAGCTTTGATACTCTTTAATGTCTTCAATTTTCTCACCTTCATAAATTTAAGTTTATGATTCATCTCCAAAGGTGTACCTGTAGGTTTAGTGTTCTCCATTTTGAACTTGAGAAGTAGATCCTGAATGTATCTTCTCTGAGTCAAATACATTTCTTCATCTGTGTATATCACCTGCATGTTGGAGTTAGACGTCTGCGGAAGCACGCAAACAGCGCAAGGAAGAAGAAGAAGCTTGGAGCACAACACACAATACTAAATGTATTACTAGAGAATGTACAAAGATAAGTAGTCCATTAGGGCAATAGGCGTATATACAAGCTGGGGGAAAAAAACCTCCTAAAGAGGGAAAAAAGTGCCCCGACGGTCCTAGTGTGTTCACACACATCACTACCTAAATATATCAACAAATCCCCCCTAGGAGTGATGCGGTGAACAAGGAGCTGACACTCATGTATAAAGAAGTGCCAAGCTATGTGGAAATCACTCCACAAAAGGAAGTAAGCCCAAAGCTTTACGAAAAGCTTCAAACTTCTCCCTAGGCAGAGCCTTCATGAAAAGTTCTGCTATGTTCTCCTGCGTGGGCACATATGCCAAGCTGATCTCCCCAGCAGAGAACCTCTCCCTTACATAGTGATAATGCACCTCAATGTGCTTAGTGCAAGCATGGAGCACAGGGTTCCCCGCAACTGCGAATGCGCTCTGACTATCAGTGAAGATGGTGGTGGCAGAAGACTGACCAACACCCAAATCAGCCATTAGGCGTCTGAGCCACACACACTCAACAGTCGATGTGAAAGTTGCCCTATACTCAGCCTCACAACTGGAAGTGGCCACAGTAGGATGCTTCTTGCTCAACCAAGATATATATGAGCTACCAAGCATGAAGCAAAAACCACTGGTGGACACATGAATGTCATAGCAACCAGCCCAATCTGAGTCAGAAAAAGCATGCAAATCTGGTAGTAGTGATCCCCCCTTGGGATAAAACAACCCAAGTAGCCGAGTACCACTCAAATAGCAAAAGATGCACTTAACCGCCTTCCAATGCGTGACTCTTGGGCAATGCATAAACCTGCTCATCTGTGAGACAGCAAACTGAATATCTGGCCGAGTAATGCATAAGTAAATCAAACATCCAACAGCCTGCTCATAGAGAACAACATCAAATGCATCTCCAGGATCATGAAGACTCAATCGTAAACCTATCTCCATAGGAGTGGCAATACGCTTACAGTCTTCAAGGCCAAAATGCTGCAATAATGTGTCAATTAATTTCGTTTGACACAAAGCCATTCCACCATCAACTTGCATAAACTGAATGCCCAAATAGTGATGCAAATGCCCCAAATCAGACATCTCAAATGAGGCATGCAAATCAGCCTTGAAATCAGCAATATGCTTCTCAATAGGACCAATGAGCAGCATGTCGTCAACATAGACAACAATGATCAGAAGCACATCATTAGCACGCTTAACATATAAGGTGCTTTCAGTTGGACTGTTCTCAAAACCATGTGTAACCAAATAGGCATGTATCTTCTCATACCAAGCATGTGGTGCTTGCTTTAAACCATATAATGCCTTCTTTAACCTGCACACCTGGTTTTCATGCCGTTTCTGCACAAAGCCACGGGGCTGAAAAACATACACTTCTTCATGCAAGTCACCATTCAGAAATGCTGTTTTAATGTCCAACTGATGTACATTCCAACCATGATGGGCTGCAAGTGCACAAATGCTCCGAACAGTAGTCATACGGCATGTAGGTGCAAAGGTCTCATCAAAAGCAATGCCTCTTTCCTGCGCATAACCCTTTGCAAGAAGCCTAGCCTTATAACTGTCAACTGTACCATCAGGTTTACGCTTCAGCTTGTATACCCACTTAGTGCCAATGGCCTTCTTTCCAGGAGGCAAGTCACATAAAGACCATGTACCATTCTTCATTATAGCATCATATTCAGATTGCATAGCAGCCATCCAATTTTCTGAATTTTGTGCTTCATCAAAAGAAACAGGCTCATTCTCATCACAGAGACTAAACGCAGCCATAGCATAGCAATCTGATGCAAAGGAGGCACTATGAGAGCATGAACGAGTACGATATGACAAAGGTGCATCTAATTTGTTGTCACGCAAAGTCTGCACTAGCCATTTTGGCATAGTTTTTGCCTGCTCAATATCAGCTCTCTCATCAACAAGTGCATCATGTAAATCTGCATCAGAAATGGAATGATCTACATCATCATATGAAACCTGCAAAGGCTGAGAAGTTGCCTCATTAGGACCAGCACTAGACTGTCCACCTGTAAAAAGAGGGATCAAAGTATCATACATGTCTTTGGAGCTAATAGATGTCTCCTTGGTACATGAAAGCAATGGCTGAATAGCATCTTCCACAAAAACAACATCACCGCTAACCAAAATGTGTTTAGTCTATGGATGATATAGACGATAGCCTTTACTTTCAGAACTATACCCAACAAAAATACATTTTACTGCCTTATCATCCAATTTTCTACGATGTTGTTCAGGCACTAATGCATATGCCAAACAACCAAAAACACATAGATGAGCAACAGATGGCTTGCGGTCATGCCAAGCCTCATATGGAGTGATAGACTGCAGCGCTTTAGTGGGACACCTGTTAAGTACATATGCTACACACATGACAGCCTCAAGCCAAAAACTATGTGGTAAAGCCTGACTCTTGACCATACACCTCGTCATCTCCATGAGTGACCTGTTCTTCCGTTCAGCAACTCCATTCTATTGAGGTGTATACGGCACTGTACACTGGTGTCTTATCCCACGTTCAACCAGAAATGCATTAAAATCAGAAGACATATATTCCTCCCCTCGATCAGAATGGAGGGTGCCCATTTTACCTGCTGACAGATTTTCAGCCAAAACCAAAAACTATTTGAAGCACAAAAACACTTTGGACTTTGCCTTCAATGGATATACCCATGCATGCTTGGAAAAATCATCAATGAAAGTCATGAAGTAAAGATAGGTTCCAAAAGAAGGTTTCTGCATAGGACCACAGACATCACTATGTACAAGCTGCAATTTCTACGTAGCCCGAACTGAACCATCTTTTGGAAAGGAGGAACGCTGCATTTTGCCCAAAATATAGCCTTCACATACATGTTTTCTAGGTGCCTCAAGCTTGGGCAAAGAAGACACCATATCAGATTTCTGCAGGCGTAGCAAACTAGCAAAATTCAGATGACCAAAGTGTGCATGCCAAAGCTTTGCATCTAACATAGCCTGAGAATCATGAACTGCACATGCCGAATCATTCATAGATCTTTCATAGTCTATGAACTTATACAGCCCACGACATAAAATGCCAGAAGCAATAATAACATCGCCATTTGACAGATCATGAACTGTACATCTGTCATCAACAAATTTCACAACCAAGCCAATCTTGGCTAATGTAGAAATTGATAACAAATTCTTCTTGATCCCTGGCACAAATAAAGCATCTGATAAGGTGAAAGAACTACCATCAGCAGTAGTCAGAATGATCTTACTAACTCCCATAACAGGATAAGAGGAGTTGTTGGCGCATGTGACAGTATTCCCTGTAGGGCAGGCTCGAGTGAAGAGAAGAAACTGCGATGCGAGGTAATATGTTTGGTCGCCCCACTGTCAAAGTACCAAACATTTGAGTCCACTGCAGACATGCACTGCTCATGAGAAGATGGGTCAAAACTGCAAACAGTAGTAAACGCCCATTCTTCTTCCTACACAAGATTAGCAGACTCTGGTTTTGGTGTAGAGGCTTCTGTAACAACCATTCCAGACTCCTTTTCTTTGTCTCTTTTGCAGCCAGTTTTCGAGAGTTCTTTATGATATGATCATTCCCGTTACAGTACTTGCAAAACAATTTCTGATTTCTTCTCATCTTTATCCTGATTTTTCGAATGTGCAGCATTTGCAAATTTCTACTTACTAGTAGAAGAGCTCCATTTTCCTTTGCCCTTCTGGCTAGCCAGGAAAGCTTGATCTGCAACACACATAATGGACCTGTTTTGCCTGGACTGATCTTCCTGCAACAAAATAGAAACTAACTCCTCAAATGATAAGGCATTCGGATTGCCTTTCATCATCAACTGAAGAGCAGAAGCAAAACTCTGATATGAATCAGGAAGACCATTTAGAACGGTTTGCACAAGTGAGCTATCTGGTATAACCTCATCAGCAGAAATCAATTGTTCTTTCAAATCTTTGATCTTCGTTAGGAAATTGTCCATAGAATCACCTTCATTCATGTGCTCACTCTCCAACTGTTTTTGGAGGTAAGCAACACGAGCCTCATTCGTAGCTTGGTACAATGTGGTAAGTGTATCCCAAGCATTCCTAGCTATTTTGCAAGAGCGAATATGAGGAATAATGGCACGTTTGACAGACAAAGCTATCAATGCATGTGTCTGGGCATCTCTGCCATCCCAACAAATCTGCTCTACAGTAGGTGCAACAAAAACAGCAGCACGAACAAGAATTTGCACAATATCATCTTTGACACCATCTTCATCAGCTCCAGCACCTGTATTCGTAGTACCTGTTGTTACAGGTGTAACAGGATGTCTTTTAACACCCTGCACAATGTTCCACAATCCTTTTGCAACCAATACATGTCGCATCATATAAGCCCATAATGGGTAGTTGGTACCATCTGACTTATCCTCAACAGCCAACATATAGAATACATCAATGCTTTCAGCCATGGCCGGTGACTAAAATACCTTGATGCAGAAAATTGACTGTATCTGAAAAAGTTGAATGGAACTGCCCAGACGAGTTCTGCTAAACCTATAGTGGACTTTGATACGCTTATAGTGGCGAACAGAAACAGGTATATACCTTTGGCACAAAAAGAAGAAATAGCCTGCACAAGCGCTACAATAGTGCGTTCGGAGGCCGAAATGAGCTCAGATCGTGATTTCAGCACCACAAAGCGAAGCCGTTTGATCTCGGAAACACCCTAAGTATGCTCACCAAAATTCGTACGATTCTGAGATTGCAAAGGGAGGAGTGTCGACGGCGCCCTACATGAAGGGACGACCTGCTCTGATACCAGTTGTTGGAGTTAGAAGTTTGCGGAAGCACGCGAACAGCACAAGGAAGAAGAAGAATCTTGGAGCACAACACACAATACTGAATGTATTACTAGAGAATGTACAAAGATAAGTAGCCCATTAGGGCAATAGGCGTATATACAAGCCGGGGGAAAAAAACCTCCTAAAGAGGGAAAAAAGTGCCTCGACGGTCCTAGTGTGTTCACACACATCACTACCTAAATATATCAACACTCCATACCTAGGAAATATGTGAGCTCATCTAGGTCACTGATTTTGAACTTCTCTTGGATGTGTTTCTTGATCCTTTGAATGCAATTTAGATCATCACTTGTTACAATAATATCATATACATATACACATAGATAGATAACCTCATCGTGATCCCTTTTGATGAATAGAGAGGGGTGTGAGATGCTAGCTTTGAACCCTTGATCTTGAAGGTATGTAACCAACCTATAATTCCATGCTCTAGGAGCTTGTTTCAATCCATACAATGCTTTCTTAAGTCTGCAAACAAAACATGCATGATTAGGGTTTTCAAAACCTGGTGGTTGTGACATGTATACCTCTTCACTTATGCAACCATTTAAGAATGCATTTTTCACATCAAGTTGGAGGAGTCTCCAATTCCTTGTAGCAGCTACACTTATCAATGTTCTGATTGTAGTCATATTTGCAACTTGTGAGAATGTTTCCTCATAGTCTATACCATGAGTTTGTGAGCATCCTTTGGCAACTAATCTTGCCTTGTACCTACAAACTAATCCATTTGACTTTCTTTTAACTTTATACACCCATCTGCAACCAATTACCTTTTGATTTTGTGACATTGGAACCAAATCCCAAGTGTCCATCTCCTTCAATGCATCTATTTCTTCTTTCATGGCCTTTTCCCAATTAGGGTTTCCCTTTGCCTCTTCATAGGTTGAGGGTTCCTCTGAAATAGAGTCTTTTGCCAAGTAGATTGAATGCTTTGTAACAAATGTGGAATCATATCCATACCTTTTTGGTTGTTTCTTCTCTCTTGCTGATCTTCTAGGTGCCTGTTTGGAGCATTCTCCAACCTCTTGCATCTTTGCTTTGCCTCTTGACTTCCATAGCTTGTAATCCTTTTCTCTTTCATCTTGGTCATCATCTGTATCACTTCTTGGATCTTGGACCTCTGTATCATGCTTGCTTCCTAATTGATGAGAATCAGAATCAAGATCATATGGTAGAGTTACCTTTTGTTTGTCTTCATCATACCAAGACCTGTGTTCTTCAAACACAGCATCTCTACTTGTAGTGAATTGCTTGGTTAAAGGATTATAGAACCTATAACCCATTTGAGTTGAATCGTATCCAATAAATAATGCCTTTGTTGCCTTTTCATCTAGCTTACCTCTTATTTGTGATGGTACATGAACATAAGCTAAACAACCAAAAACCTTGCAATGTCCAAGACTAGGTTTTCTTCCATGCCATGCTTCATAAGGAGTCGTACCTTGAAGTGATTTGGATGGTAGTCTATTGACAAGGTACACAGCAGATGAAATAGCTTCTGCCCATAGATAATGTGGCAACTTCTTCTCTTCAAGCATTGTTCGGGCTGATCCAAGCAATGTCTTGTTTCTCCTCTCTGCAATTCCATTTAGTTGAGGAGAGTACCTGGTAGTCACTTCCCTTTTGATACCTTTATCCTGAAAGAACTCATCAAACTCTTTATAGAAGTATTCTCCCCCTCCAACAAATCTGAGATTCTTGATTGATCTACCTGTATGATTCTCCACATGTCCGAGATACTTTTTGAAGCAATCAAACACCTTATTCTTACCTCTTGATAAAGTATAGAATAATCCATCTACTATGGTCATCAATAAATGAGACATAATACCTTGATCCTACCAATGAAGATTCTTGACTTGGTCCCCATACATCTGTATGTACTAAGTCCAATAAGTTGTTGTGGATGTAGCCTTTGTGGTTGAATGGTTGTCTTTGTGCCTTCCCAATCTGACATGCATCACACCTGTTGATCATGTGTTGCTTTGATATGTTCGGCAGTCCTAGAACACTTTGATCCCTGTATATATCCTTCAAGGTTCTTTCATTCACATGAGCAAGTCTCTTATGCCACACTTCAAGCTCACATAGGGTTTGAGACCCAAAGTGAATAGAGCTATGTTCTTGGTTTCTCCTACTTCAAAAGTAAAGAGCCTACCATGCTTCTCACCTCTGGCTATCTTCTTGACGCCTTGACATGGATCTTCCACAAAAGCTCCATGTTGGGTGAACCTAACTTGCAATCATTTTTCAACTATTTGGCCTACACTTATTAGATTTTTAGTGATAGTGGGTACATAGAGAACCTTAATCAAAATGTTTGTCCTTCCATTGGAAGCTTTGACATTACCAATCTTCTCCACATTGTGCTTTGTGTCATCCCCTGTTTGCACTTCATGTCTATGCTTTGGACTTTCCAAATCAGATAGAAGAGCAATGTTGCCTGCGACATGATTCAAACATCCTGAATCTATGTAGAACAAATGATCATCTTCTTTACCTTCTTTGTGGCTTAAATTCATGAGAATAAATAAGTCTTCATGTGGTTGATCTTTTGAATGATTTTTGTAGTCTCTTTTATTATAGCCTCTATTTCTATTGTTGAAGTTGTGTCCACCTCTGTTATTGCTTCCATATCCACCTCTTCCATTTCCTTTGTAGGTCTTCCCATTGAACCAAAAATTCTCAGTGGTGTGGTTGGTCTTATCGCATATGGCATAAGGTTGAACATTATGACCTTTTGCTTTGTCTTGCTTTGGTCCTTTTTCCTTCCCTTTCCACTTGCTCTTGCTTGCGAAGTTGGCTTGGCAAGTCTCTTCTTCATCTTCTTCCTTCTTCTTGCCTTTCTACTTCTTATCCTCCTTATCTGCATATAGAGCACTAGTTAAATTACCATGATAGGAGTTACCTTCCTTTATGCTATTGTTGGCCTCTTGATTGAAGAGTTCTCCAAGAAAGATGTTGAAGTCTGGAGTTTGCACATCCATGATGAGATCATAAGCTATCGTGAAGGATTGCCATTGCTTATCACTTCGAATGTTGTTGAGAATTTGCCTCATGATAGCCTCTTCTTCAATTAGCTCTCCAATGGATGCTAACTAATCCGCAACCTCCTTGACCTTGGTAACAAACTCTGTGATGGTTTCTTTAGGTGTCTTCTTCATTTGGTTGAACGCGTTCCAAAGATGATTCTTTCTTGCTTGGTACTAGTAGGAAAAAAAGTATCGAGGGCATTCCAAGTCTCTTGAGATGTCTTGCATCCTTTAATATGTGGTAATATAAATTCAGGGATAGAGTTTAGTACATACGACCTTGCTTGAGCATCCCATGCGCACCAAAGTGTAGGCTTATCTGTCTCCTCTTATGTAGGTCCTCCTTTGGATCTTGGAATAGGCATAGCTTCATCACCTGGTACAATTCCATAAAGATTTCTACCTTGCAAATAGGCCTCCATTCTAATTTTCCAAGCTGCGTAGTTGTGTTGATCAAGCTTCTAGATCGTTGAGGGAAAGCCTTCACCCATCTTGATCTAGCTCTGATATCACTGAAAGAACTTGGAGAAGCTTGTAGGAGGTAGAAAAGTGCGTTTCAAAGCGACGAAGTTTGGTCCAGCCAACTGGCACAAGACCAGCCCTTGAGCTTATGGAGACTCAAATAAACCTTATAGGCATGCGATAAGTGCAAAGAAATGCACTATGTTCTTTGGAGCATCAAGGAGAAAGAGTCGATACAAAACAGATAGGTTCACGGTTCGACTAGCTAAAAAAACTTACTATCTATGGATGAGACAATGAACTTCAAATGCCCATAGCGACCAGCGTGATTACAATTAGAAAACATCCTTTTATGGGAGATACACATAGTTTTGAGTGTATAGAATGCACAAACATATAAGGAATAAGCAAAATATGCTATAGGAATGAATCAGACACTCAACGGTGGTACCTCCTATTTTTTAGGAATACCCCGAGACAGACAAACTAAGATTTCTCCCAATCTACAAAACCAAATGCTATGAAAATTTATATGCATAAATTAGACACTGATATCTTTCAAATGAGTCATGTTGCACTCAATTGGAAGCTCTGTACAGAGAGCAGCAGCCTCTACAAGATTACTATTGCTGAAGAAGATCATGCAGAAAATTGAAGGAGCAAGACAATGATGGTCACAAGTGTATGTATATTGCTTCCATGTATT
Organism: Ceratopteris richardii; assembly: GCA_020310875.1. Taxonomy (NCBI): domain Eukaryota; kingdom Viridiplantae; phylum Streptophyta; class Polypodiopsida; order Polypodiales; family Pteridaceae; genus Ceratopteris; species Ceratopteris richardii. Next base: position 123,125,338 of record CM035406.1, read on the forward strand.
GTACAAGTGATTTCAAGTCTTTATATAGACTCTAGAAGTGATCCACAACTTCTACAATTGGAATTTGAATTCAAATGAAAGTGGGAATGGTTGTTGGAGGGAATCAATTCACTTACCTACAATCTAGGAAAAGTGAAGATCTAGTTTGATCTACTTTTAGGTGATTGATTGCAAGATTGAATGCAACTCAACCACCACAAATTCGTGGGATTTAGGCACTATCTTTCTACTTTTACATGTGTAAATCTCAAGGCTTTTACAATGGTAAAAGATCCATGAAAAATCTTTTTTTAAAAATACAATAAGTGAGCATAAGAAAAAGAACTCTCCAATGGATATTCTTTCAACACGATAGCCTTTGATGTAGATCAAATCCACCTGAAGCATAGTGTAAGCTTGATGCTCCAACATATATGGCTGAAAATGTCCAACCAAACAAGACAAAAAAAGCTAAAAATCTGCAAAGAAATGTGGATCAAACATTTCAACCAAAAATGGTTGAAAATGTTTAGCCAAACATGGCTAAAAATTTGCAAAATTTGCAGCCACATATGTTCAAAATGCATCACATTAATCAACTCACTTTTGATTTACATGTTCTCAATTAATCTTTAGTTAGCTACCCTAGGAGTTTATAGGAATCTCTCTAATTCTCACATCTTAAGCATCTTCTAATTTTGATCATATATTACACAGGGAATGCATGTCTATCAAGGATGCAAATTATGCCTAAATTGCTCAAAAAATCCACCAAGATAGCATGTTGGGTGCTCCTTTACTTAGTAGAACAAGATCAAACTCTTGTCATGCATCATTCGAATTTGTGGATGTATCTCTTATTGCAACTGCATGTGATGAAGAGCCACTCACTTTTGACGATGCATGTGATGATTCAAATTGGATGAGCATAATGCAATTAGAACTCGATTCTTTTCATAGATATTATACTTGGGAGTTATGTGAATTGATGAAAGGTAAGAATATCATTGGCACTAAGTGGGTACAAGATTGAAAGAAAGTCAGATGGTAGCATTGATCGCTACAAAGCTAGAATAGTTGCAAAAGGTTGAGTGAAAAATTATGGCATAGACTATGACAAGAAGTTTGCACATAATTTTCACACTACCATTCATTTTGTGATTGCATTGACTTTTTATTGTGGTTGGAAAGTGCATCGATTGGATATATAAAAAAAATCTTGGATGATGATTTTCAAGAAGACTCCTATGTGAAGCAAGCTCCTTTATTTTTCATCAAATCTCAGGAGCATATAGTTAGCCGCTTACGTAAGGCTTTGTATAGACTTAAGAAAGCTCAACATGCATGGTACGACAAGATACATAAGCATTTGATTGCTTTTAGTTTTACGAGTAGCTCAATTGAAAGCACACATTATGTACATAAGGATAGGTCCAATCATACATTATGTACATTATTATAGTGGCATTGAGTTTGTTTCCGTTGAGGGGGGGAATTTTTGTGCATGAAGCAAAGTATATTGAGAAGTTACTTCAACATTTTGCTTTTGAGGATTGCAAGCCTATCTCAACACTAGTAGAAACATTATTTAGGTTCTCAATTGAGGGTGTAGGTGATGCATTTGATACTTTCCTTTATGAGCAAGTTGTGGGATGTTTGATACATGTATGTAACACAAGGACAAACATACAATATGCAGTTTCCTAGTTGCATCAATTTATGCAAGTAAGCATTGGCAAGTGGTAAAACACGTGTTTAGATATCTCAAATGCACTAAGTTTGGGAATCTTTTATGGTGGAGATGCTCAACCATAGTTGTATGTCTTTAAAAATAGTGGTTGGGTTGGCCATTATGATACATGATTGTGCACTCATGGCAATTTGTTTTCCTTAGAGGATCATGCATATATTTGTGAGACATTGGTCTACACAGACCATTCCATGTGTGTGTGGGACAAGGGCCAAACATCGCCAACATCCGAAGCTCGAGGAATATCCTAAGGTATTCAATAGTAATGGGGATGAGTGTTGCGGTGTGAGAACGAGCTCATGCAAAGAAAGACTTGCAAATGATGTGTGTGCCACTCTCCTTCCATCCTTTATATCATCTTGTATTCTAAAAATAGCAATGATCTAGAATGATCTAGTGCTACCATGTGGCCATCATGTAACACTCATCCCCATTACTATTGAATACCTTAGGATATCCCCGTGCTTAGGACCTTGGCTATGGCTCACCCTTGTCCCACACACACATGGAATGGTCTTTGTAGACCAATGTCTGACCCTATCTCCCCATTCTAAAGATCATTCTCCTCAATGATCAATGTGGGAAAGTACTTGCGAACTAGAGCTTCTGATCCCCAAGTAGAGTTAGTAAGCAGTAATACTCTCCAGGCTACTAGATACTCCTGGATGACATGGTTTCTCAATCGCTTCTGTGTCCGATCTAGTATCCTTTCTAGAGAAGGATCTAAGCTATCACTTTCCTACAAAGAAACAAGACCCTCAATTAGATTATCCTGCATATAAATATACTTTCTAAGTTTACTGACAGGAAACACTACATGGATGGCAACGATATGTCACTAGCTCCTCTGATTGCACTACATGACCAACATAGCAGTGCCAATGACCATCAAATTCTTTGACATGATGCAAATAGTGTTTAAAATCTTCCTCCATGTCAAAGCACCTTATGTTAACACCCTTGGCTTTGAGCATGGTAATGGAGACCTCACCTATGATATGAGCACAACGCCATGGATTAGGTTGTGTTACACATGGCATTGTCGAATTAAATATTTGCTTGCCTGTTACACATTGAATTTTGAAGAAATTTTCACCACCAAATTCTGGGAATATCATTCTGAAGTCTTCATCAACTAATTGGCACATCTGCTACAATCACTTGCGTGCAAAAAACTCATGTATTCTACACATTACTGGCTCCCACCATTAGACGAACCTTAGGCTATCAATTGCGAGAAATTAGAAGTTGATCTAGCATAAGGTGTTCACATAGCAGAACACACCCTAGCCCAAGATCTCTTGCAAAAATATATCACACAAACCCTACAACAAGGATTTGTCGGGGACGACATATGCGAGAAGGAGGGGGTGTTAGCAGTGCACCTGGCAGTAGCCACACGCATTAATGTAGAGGTAGCATGTAAAGATGGGAATGCAGTGAGTTGTAGCAGGCCATACATGTTATTTTTCAAGAAATATGCTTCATAATATTTTTCCCAAAACTTCAAACAGTGATTATTATCACTCTCGTAACACATGTAACATAAAACACCCATTTTGTATTTAGCAGCTCTTTGAACCATACAGCTCAAGATTGTCCCTACAATAGGTAGGTTGTTAGACAAACTTATCAGCAATCTTACAAACAAGGTAGGTATCAAAACCAATACCAACAGCCATATTATAGACCACCACAGCAATATCAGGCACCATATAAGCCACAACCAATCGTGGGAAACCAACCACCAGCTCCTGCGAATATAATTCCAGTTAAGTATACACTGGCAAAAGAGAACCCTAATAGAGCATTGGTGCTAGTGATCCCACTGGCGTCAGAGAATGACCATCATGCTCAGAGTTCTGACTACTCCTATGAAGATAGTCCACACGCTTATTACACAGAGTCACCTAAGCATATTGAGACTTATCCATATCAATACGAGGCACCACCTATGGAACAAAATTGGGAGCCCGAATACTCCAATGTCATGTATATGAATCCTAACCCTAGGCCCCAAGCAAGACAAGTAAGACCACAAGCCCCTAGAGGACCATGTTTCAGATGTCAGGGTGACCATTTCATTCGTGATTGTCCCCACCCACCATCTCTGGCTCAAGGACAGGCCATCACAATACAAGCTTTTTGTCCTGAGTGTGGCAAATATCATCTCCCTAGAGATTGTCCAAGAAACCCCTCTAGTGTCACACCCATTAATGCAGTAGGCTTAGTGGTCAATTCAAGTTCAAGTAGCAATAATGTGGCTCCTATACAGGTAGTTATCAAGGCACAAGCCTTAAAACAAGATAATCCAGTTGGACAATCAGAATCAAGTGAATCAGGAGAGCCTAGTAAGAGGAAAACAAGAACATGGAAGGATACTAGGGAGAAGGCCAACCGCAAGTGGAATAGAAAGCTATCGGAACTCGAAGAAAGCATAAAGGATGCAAAAAGAAAAATAGAGGATATCGCCTCTCAAAATCCCTCGCATGCCGAAACTCCATCCATTCCACTTCATCTCACCCCATCACCCATTGTAAATAGACCACAACTAGCGTCTCTTCTTGTAGATCCAACCCCAGAAGGCTTGGACATGATGTTCAAGACCTACCAGGCTCGACTTCAAGAAGGGCCAACATTTGCAAACCTAGACAAGAGTTACCCTCCAGCAGATTTAGAGATTGAATGGACAAAAATGTGCATGAAAATGGTAGAACTAGCTCAAGCTATGCTTGAGACTAGTCAAAAGTTCAATCAGACAAACTCTATCAAACCGGATTTGCATTTCCAGGGCTTACTAGAAAGATTAGAGCAGTTGGTAAACAAACCACAAGTTTCTTTACCTCCACAGGCTCAACCAATTGTTGAGAGAGAAAGTTTTCCACTAATGAAGGCTTATGTTCCTAATTCCACAGCACCTCTTTCAATTCAAGAGTACTCTCAAGAGTTCTTGCGGGAAATACAAGAAGAGAAATGGGCCAAGGAGAAGAGTAATCCCCCTCCTATTCCTGAGATTGATGATCTTCATGATCAATTTCCGCAAGACATTTCGTCTATCTATGGATACCAAATAGAGCAACAAGAAGATGAAAGATTAGATTTTGAATCTAATTCTTTACAAGAGTTGCTACAATTCACCGGCCCATGGGAATCTGAATCTCTTCAGATCAGAGCTCCCACAATATTGGTAAGAAATGAAGACTCAGTGGTTCCAAGGAACACTGATGTCGTGAAGAACACTAAGGTTCAGTGTCATCTGACTGTAGAAGAGCTGCTCAAAGCGAAACCCAAGCTATGGAACCATGTGAAGGATCAGGTACGAGAACTTGATTCCAATATGCCAAAAGGAGGCTCTAAGCAGAAAGTACCAAAGATACCTCTAGACAAAATAGGGGACATGTGTGAGGGTGAAGAAGGTAATACCTATCTCCCAATCACCTACCAAGGTTACGCAACCAAAGCAATCATAGATTCAGGTGTTGGTGTTGCTATTGCGACCACCTCCTTGTGGGCAGCAATAGGGCAAACCCACATTAAGACCAACTAGAATGAAGCTTTAAATGGCCGATGGTCATTTTGAAAGACCTCTAGGATTTCTAGAAGGGATAACTCTAACCACCTTTGGTGTAGAGTTTGAACATACATTTGCTATATGTGACTTTGAGAAAAATAATGTCTATGATATGATTCTAGGAAGGCCCTTCCTACGACAATTGCAAATAGTACAAGAATGGGGAACCAACTCCTTGTACTTACAACACTTAGGGGTCACCACCAAGGTCAATATGAAGGATTACACCTTCAGAGATGTACCACCACTACAGTGGAATCCTATCCACAAAGCGAAAGAAGATTCTATCTCTGTGCATTCTGGAAGTTCACCTGATCCATCATGGCTACATGAAGATACTCACTTGTGGATGTGCAAGGTTGCAGAGGAAGAGGAGAGACGCCTAAAAGAGAGAGAAGAAGGAACTTCTCAAGGAGAAAGACTAGTTAAAGACCCAGCCTATACACCGATGATCTTTCTAGATGAGGAATTTGAACCTCATGGTTGGCCAGAAATCTTAGCTACCATGGACATTGCAGTCAATGAAGAACAATGGACACCTCATTGTGATGAGGAGGGTTATGTTATTTTAGTGTTCATGTGTCAGCCCTTGTTGGAAGAATGTGATCCTAGTGATGTCATAGAAGAAGAAGAAAATGACGATGATCTAGAGTCCATTGTGATGGACAGTTTCTTTGACTCAGAAAGGCACTATTTAGAAGACATAGGAGTATATAACCAAAAGGAAGAGGAACCTCTCACAAGCATTAAAACGGTAAATTCAAAGGATGGAAGTGAGAGCAGTCAAAAGAAAAAAAGAAAAGAAAAGCGGTAAAACAAGAAGAGGAGGAATCATTGTTTGAGGTACTAGAAAATTTCAAGAAATATGAAGTTGAAGACCGAAAAATTTTTGTATGAATGCCTAAGAGAGAGGCCATCATAGGAGAAGCATATGATAACAAAGAAAAGACCAAGAAAATTGTAGTAACCATTGAAGAGAACGAAGAGCGGTGTACGTACATAGGAGACGACCTAAGTGCAGAAGAAGAAATGGAGCTTGTAGCTCCATTAAGGGAATATAGGGATGTGTTTGCATGGCACTATAGACACTTGAAGGGGGTAGATCCAAGGATATGCTCCGATACGATCCCCATGATAGCTAATGCCAAGCCCAGCAAACAGAAGCCCTACACATATAATGGCACTTATGTAGCTAAAATAAAAGAGGAAATTGATTGGTTGATTGAAGTAGGATTTATCTATGAGATTGAGCATACTGAGTGGGTGTCCCCCATTGTAGTGGTGCCCAATAAGACCTTAAAAAAGTTAATTCCGCTACGATTAGAGATAGCTATCCGCTTCCAATCATCGAACATTTATTGGAGTGTGTTGCATGCAAGGAAGTTTATAGCTTGCTTGATGGATTTTCAGGTTACAACCAAGTAGCCATTGCCCCAGAAGATCAACACAAAACAGCCTTTGCCACAGAATGGGGAATTTTTGCATTTCGTGTGATGCCATTTGGGCTCACCAATGCACCTGCAACCTTCCAAAGGCTCATGTGTCATGTCTTCAAAGAGTTCTTGTGAAAAAGCTTAGAGGTATATGTGGACGATTATGTGCCCATTCCAAAGAAAGAAGATACCACATCCCTGAGCTCAGACAAATCTTCAACAAGTGTAGAGAATATTGAGTGTGTCTGAACCCAGAAAAGTGTGTGTTCATGGTGCTTCAAGGTAAAATCTTAGGTCATATTGTTTCTAAGAACGGAATATCAACAAATGAGGACAAAGTCAAAGCTATAGGGGAGCTGCCGAGGCCAAGGAATATTAACAAACGTGAAAATTCCTTCAATGAACTGAAGAGACGTTTGTGCACAAGACCAATACTGACCACTCCTAATTGGAATAAGCCATTCCATGTCCATGTGGATGCCTCCAATCATGCCATAGGATGTGTGCTAGCACAACCCATAGGTGAAGGAAATTTAGATTTACCCATAGCATATGCTAGCAGACAACTAACCGTAGTTGCACGAAACTATACCACAACTGAGCGAGAGGGCTTAGGCATGGTATATGTTGTGAAGAATTTTAGACACTATTTATTGGCCAACAAGTTCAAGTTTTTCACTGATCATCAAGCTTTGTTATATTTGGTCAATAAACCTTGCAATACAGGACGCTTATTAAGATGGTTCCTCTTGCTAATGGAATATGATTTTGAAGTTATTCTCAGGAAAGGTAGAACCCACCTCAGAGCAGATCACCTTTCTCGCATTACTTCAAGAGAGCCACCGCAAGGAGTGTATGATGACCTACCGGATGCCTATCTATTCAATTTAGAAGTTGTTCCTAAATAGGTTGGTACTAGTCCTAACCTTTGGACCCGCGAATAAGAATGTGAAAACAAATAAAGAGGAAATTGTAAAATCACAAAAATATCACATATTGGCAGGAAGCATGTACAAACAAGATACTGAGGGTGTATTAGCTTGTTGTGTCGAGGACGATGAGCATAGTATTTGGTTGCAACAAGCCCATGAAGGATTGCTAGGAAATCACTATTCTAAACAACACACATTACAGAATCTAAAACATTTAGCAGTGTATTGGCCTAGCATGGACAAAGAAATACATGAGTGGATTAAGTATTGTCCATGGTGCAAAGAGAGACCCCTAGTGGAGCATGCTACTCTCTATCATGTATCATTAATTCCAGATTGGAGTGCTCCACTGGTAGAATTTATGAGATCAAGAACACTACCTAGTGAGGCTAGCCTAGCAAGAAAATGAAGCATGGAGCAAGAGGCCTAGGACTATGCCTTAGTTGGAGACAACTTATATCAAAGAGGCAAAGATGGTTACCTAAGATTGAGTGTTCACGAATCAGACTATTTGAAAGTCTTAGAAACTGCACACAGTGGTGTTGCAGGTGGACACTTTCGTCCTAATCGAGTAATCAAGACCATTCTATTCTCAGGACTTTGGTGGCCCACTCTTCATATGGATGCACATACCAATGTGAAGAAATGTGACACATGTCAATGTGCACAGTATCCAATTAGAAAAGATGAGATGCCCTTGAGGCCAATGATGGGAGGACGTGCATTTTCAAAGTGGGGTATAGACTTTGTAGGTCCTATTAAGCCCCCAACTAGAAACTCCCATGCAGAATACATTATTATAGCCACAGATTACCTTACCAAGTGGGTAGAAGTGAAAGCCACAACAAAGAATGATGCTCAAACAATGTCGAAGTTCTTATTTGAGAATGTGTTCACTAGATATGGAATGCCAATAGAGTTAGTGAGCGATAGAGGCACACACTTCTTGAATGAAGTCATTGAAAATCTTCTCCAATAATTCTGGGTGATACATAAGAAGTCTGCCCCCTATCATCCCCAAGCTAACGGACAAGCTAGAGCACAAACAAGATCCTATGTACTGTCTTGACGGAATTGTCATCGAGGATCTTTGATTTAGAATGCTTAGGTGAGACGAGGCTACGAGCGGCAGCAGGTATCGACGCTGCAAAGAAAAGGCAAAAGGCATACTTTGATGCACAGATCAAAGATAAAGGATTGGAAGAAGGAGACCTGCACTTGAACATCAAGCCCATAGAAGCCTATCTCATAGGTTTGGGAGGTGTGGAAACCCCTTGTTTGGGCGAGGTGGAACTTCCCATCTACCTTCAAGACATTCCAATGAAAGTCAAAATGCTAGTGTGTCACGATGAGGACCTTACAGAGCTACTTGTTTTGGGACAAGATTGGATCTATGACCATGCAGTCAACTTAAATCTAAGAGCCCAACTTCTTCAAGTTTGGGTTCATGACCAATGCATTACATTAGAGTTAGGAAACTGCATGCTCACAGATCATGGTTTCACACATTCTCTAGAGCTAATCTTAGAGAAGAAGAAGTTGTATGTGTTCAAAGCTCTATGATGCAGAAAGATGCTGCCTCCAACAAAAGAGTTGGAGACCCATTGAGACTCCCTTCTTGTACGAAGTCTCATTCATCTGTAGAAGTTCAACCACACAGGCAAGAGAAACAGTACATGACAACTGCTATATCAAATAGAGAACGGGATTTCAAGACAAAAGTAGGGGCATGAAGTAGATTTGGATACAAAAAAGAGAGCAACCACCAGCTTTGCCCCCACAATTCCCATCCAAGGCAAGCCAACCAGCTAGAAGACGAACAAAAGAGCTAGGACAAGCTCAACCACAAGGTATCTGACAAGTTTGGGTGCCTAAAAAATTAGTTGCAGCTCAACAAGGGCAATCACACATGTGGGTTACATGCACAACACCCTATGCTCTTCACCATACAAAAGGTCTCAACAAAGAAGCCAAGGAGGGAAAAGGGTTTGAACCAAGCACAGAGGCCGAAAGAAGATCAAATCACCTCTTCAACAATGGTAAGAAGACAATTATCAATGATATGGGTTTGGAGGCCAAAAGCACCCAAGGCTCCCACAGAACCAAAGAGCCAACCATGAAGGATCAAACCCTCAAGAAACCATCCAAACATGAAGCAGTCAAAGGAGATCACTAAACAGTCGAAGAACATTCTCAAATGGATCCCTATAAGGAGGAAGGATCAGTTGTCATCTCGAAATCCCATGGATACCTCCAACACAGATGGCATCAACATCTGCAAATAACATCGAAAGCCTCGACGAGTGACAACCATGTGTTCCTTACACAACCCTATCTTTTGCACCATTCAGTTCATGCATTTCCAAAGTATGCATTAATATAGGGCCACATTACATGGCCGTGCATAGACACAATCGAGAGTCCCATGCACAAGAGCACATTGACACATGTAAACTATTTTTTTGTTACTAACCTGTCTTCTTGTTTTGTGACATTGTTTCGCCAAAAAAAAAAGAAAAAAAAGAAGAAAAAAAAGAAAAAAAAAAGAAGCAAAAAAAGAGAGAGAAAAAAACACGAAGAGAGAGAAAGCACTTGTTCCCAGGTTTGGCTCATGGAACATGAATGAGTCATGCTTAGTTTAAGGTGGAACCATTGATTGTTGGGCATTTATCAGTTTGGATAGAAGTGTGTCTTGGCTAGCAGATGATATTATTGTTGCCTTATCTGGTGGATGTCAAGCACTTGGCATGAACATGGCATCCACAACTATTGTTTCCCCTTACCATGGTAGGAGGGAAGATCCTGAAGGTCCACAACTTGAGCAATACTTAACTACTGTATGTACGAGAGCATCCAAGGACATATCTGCAAGGGGTAGTTTGGTACCCTGCAAATCCTTGTCTGTATACTAGGTGACAAGACTCCTGCTTATGGTGAGCTAAAGAGAATATGTGAAACTAAGCTTGGTGTAGTTACCCAATGTTGTTTGTCGGGGAATATAAAGAAATTCAATTCTCAGTATTTGGCAAATGTTGCTTTGAAGAGAGAAGACAGGACCAAGCACTCAAAAAAGTTCATTAGTAGACCATCAACATGGACATTCATCGACAATGTTCCATCATACATGATGGGTGTACAACACGCAGAGATAAACATCGATCAACCCTTCACCATGGTAAGTATCTTTACTTTGGCAACACCATAACCATGATAGATTAGGAAACCTATTTGTTGGCATACCCTTGAGCACTTAGCTCAAGACCCCTAATTTTTGCACCATACTTCTTCCAATGCATTCCCCGAGTAAGCATGCAGAGGGCTACATTACAAGGCCATGCATAAGGCACATATTTTCATCAACCCATGCACGAACACACTTACCCATCATTCATTATGGGTTACGAGTACTTGGCATGACTACTATGAACATCCTCATTGGAAGATCTAGAGGATATCAATGGAGACTCACAATGACACAATCATGCTGGAATCCAAGAAAGAAGCACATACCAAGGGACTAAAACTTGCAAAGGCACACAATGACATTGGAGAATTGGACAACCAACCTTGCCACATTTGGAAGATAGAGGGCCCTTACTCAAAACAGAATGGACACTCCCTCTCAAAGCACTACATGGAACAACCACTACAACATGGGTATGTCAGGGACGATAGACTCGAGAGGGGGGGGGGAGTGTTGAAGCTCAAGGTCTAGGACAAAGAATAGAAGCACATCCAAGAAGAGGACACACAAGAAGAGGGAGCAAGTAGGGAGCTCCAAGAAGTGTATGTCAAATTTTCAGAAGAATCCCCTCTAAAAAGTGTATGTCAAATTTTCAGAACAACCTCAAAAATGAGCTCTCTAGCTCTTTTTATAGTTTCTTGACTAGTTTTGGCCCTGTCTAGACCTAGTGTCCAGCCTAGTTAAAAATTAGGTTCTAGGGATTGAGGGATCAAACGGAGTGTAAAAATTATGAAAATTGGTAGGATGATACTTCTAATACTCTTCAAGCTCGAAGACTCCTCGGCTTGCACAAAATGGAGTTACAAAAATGGAAAATGGTATTTACAATGGTTTTTAGTGATGAAAATCACTATTTTTGTAGGGGATTCTTCTGAAAATTTGACATACACTTCTTGGAGCTCCCTACTTGCTCCCTCTTCTTGTGTGTCCTCTTCTTGGATGCGTTTCTATGCTTTGTCCTAGACCTTGAGCTTCAACATTGAGGATAGAGGTGTTGTAATGGGAACATGTATATCATGGCTAGAGATGCTACTTGCAAATTTAGGTGTGGAAGTGCAAAAGCCTATCATCATTTAGTATGATAATCTAAGTAGTATAGAGCTAGCACAAAATCTTGTTTTTCATGCTAGAACAAAGCATAAATTATCATTTCATCATGGAAAAGGTATTAGCTTATGATATTGATCTTTTTTATGTGAGGATAGATGAGTAGGTTGGTGATATTTTAACTAAAGCACATGGATCAGAGAAGCTAAAGAAGTTTTGGAAGATGCTTGGATGTGATGATCAACAATGGCACATATCACTGTTTTATTTCTCTAAGATGTATAGTGGCTACACCGGTATATGTCAGGGATACTTTAGTGAGCTTTACTAGATTTATCTATAGAGAGTGATGGCACATTCGTTTCTTGATAGCTCACTCATTTGCGGACATTAGGATTTTCCTTATGTATCGTTCTTTATATATTGTGCTAATTGTATTATTGTATTAGTTCATTCTTGTATATTCCTTTTATGTAATAGAAGAAGAAGACGATCATTCTTCCTTGTCTCAATCTTTGTGTGCTCCTCTCAAGTGTGAGAGTGTGTGTGAGATCTCTCTTCCTTATCTCCTTTCTCTTGACAAGACCCACTAGAAGTATAGGGCTAGCATATTTGCAAACACCAGAAGGTCCCTACAAGACTCACTTAGAATATATTCAACAAACACTTAGGTCCTCGCATATATGAGGATGGTTTAACATGGTCAGTTGTCCAACTTGGAAATCTAGATCAACCCTTTGGAATTGAGCACCCTATGGTCAAGTTCAAAGAGGTATCCTACATAGATAAGCAAGGAGCCATGTATGTGGTAACCATCTTACCAAATAGGATGGATGAGTTTGGAACGATCATCCATGAGTCAAAGTTAGAAAACTTGGATCAAGAAAGCCCAGGAAGTGAGCCTAGAACACCTAGAGGTAAGTCAATCTTGTCGAGGATAATCACACATTAATGGATTCCTTAGGATAGTAAGGTTACAGAAATCCTTGTGAACAAAGAGAATGATGAAGCATTTTGGAGATTCTAGCCATACAAGCCTAGTGAAGTGGATGGAGTTATCATATACAAATTCAAAGATCTTGACGTTCCAGGGAAGATTATCTATTTGGATAACATTTATGAGACTATGTATGTAATTGAACATAGTAAGCATTCCTACATGTGGAAGGATGAGCCAATTTTCCCACCACACAAGTCTACTAATCTTCATGGTCAGCAAGGAGTCGGATCCTCTCATGTCCTAGGCATTCAAACAGAGAATTCCAAAGAGCACCTAGAGGTTAGTTTCACAAATCCCTCAAGAAGAGAAATCAGGATTAGGTACTCATAGAGTAGAATAGGAAAGACCTAGAGGACATAGGCACCAAAGCTGCATGGACAAATTCCCACTGCGTAGAGTGCTAGAATCTTGAGACCCACTCAACTAGCGAAGTCGATGAAGAGCTACTTTGCTAGTACATGAGACCCGTATGATCATGTAGCAGAGGTCAAGCAAGTGTTGAGAGCTAAACAGGTCAAGGATGTATTCATGCAATACAATGCTTTTGGACTAATGTAGCTCAAGCGTAAGCACCACCACCTTTACTTGTCAATCCGCGGAGACGTGAGGACTGGTATGAAGACCACGAGCAAGTGAAGGCACAAGTGTGTGAGTGAAAGCACACAAGCATGCATGCACATACACACACACGTGCACAAGGTAAGATCAAAGAGAGGAACAATGGAAAGCTTTCAATTGCAAAGGAACTCTCTTACAAAAGCTCTATTCTCTAACAAGCTAACCTCAAAAATGAGCTCTCTAGCTCTTTATATAGTTTTTTGAGTAGTTTTGGCCCTATCCATACCTAGTGTCTGGCCTATTTAAAAATTAGGTTCTAGGGCTTATTTGAGGGCTCAAACGAAGTCTAAAAATTATGAAAATTGGTAGGATGATAATTCTAATACTCCTCAAGCTCAAGGACTCCTCGGCTTGAACAAAATGGAGTTATAAAAATATGAAATGGTATTTACAATGGCTGTTAGTGATGAAAATCACTATTTTTATAGGGATTTCTTCTTAAAATTTGACATACACTTCTTGGAGCTCCCTATGTGCTCCTTCTTCTTGTGTTTCCACTTCTCTGATGTACTTATTATGCTTGTCCTTGACCTTGAGCTTCAACACTCCCCCCCCTCTTGAGTCTGTCATCCTTGACAGACCCTTGTTGTAAGGGTTGTTTCATGTAGTGCTTTGAGAGGTAGTGTCCATCCTTTGTATGTGCTTCTTTGTATACCAACAAGAAGGTGTCATTGTGAGTATCCATTGATGACCGCCAGAGCTTCCAAAGATGATGTTCATAGTAGTCATGCCAAGTACTCATAACGCATAATGAAGTGTGTTCGTGCATGGGTTGAGGAAAATATCTACCTTGTGCACGGCCTTGTAATGTAGCCTTATGCATGCTTACTTGGGGAATGCAAAAAGAACATGGTGCAAAAATTGGGTCTTGAGCGAATTGCTCAAGGTACGCTGACGAAGAGGTTTCCTAATCTATCAGTATTATCGTGATACCCAAGTAGAGGATTCTTACCATGAAAGGTCAATCAATAGTCTGCTCTTTGTGTTGCACTCTCAGGATAGTGACTGACCAATGGTGCATCTTCCTCGGTGGATGAATGTCCTTGTGGATGATTCATTGATGAGGCTTCGAGCACCTGGTCCTATCCCCTTTCTTCAAAGCAACATTTGCCAAATACTGAGAATTGAATTTCTTTATATTCCATGACAAACAACATTGGGTAGGGTACCAAAACTACCCCTTGCAGATATCTCCTTGGATGCTCTCGTACATACAGTAGGTAAGCATCTCTCAAGTTGCGGACCTTCAAGCTCTTCCCTCCTACCAAGGTAAGAGGAAACAATAGTTTTGGATTCCATGTTCATGCCAAGTGCTTGACATCTACCAGATATGGCAGCAATAATATCATCTGCTAGCCGAGACACACTTCTATCCAAACGGATAAATGCCCAGGAATCAACGGTTCCACCTTCACATGCATGACTCATTCATGTTCCATAAGCCAAACCTAGGAACAAACTCTCTTCTTCTTCTTCTTCCCCCGTTTTTTTTTGTTGTTGTTGTTGGAGCAATGTCACCAAACAAGAAGACAAATGTTAGTATCAGAAAAAATCGGTGACATATGTCAATGTGCTAGACTTGTGCCTGGGACTCTCAAATGTGTCTATGCATGGCCGTGTAATGTGGCCCTATATTAATGAATACTTTGGAAATGCATGACCTAAATGGTGCAAAAGACAGGGTTGTGCAAGGAGCACATGGTTTTCGTTCTTCGAGACTTCCGATGTTACTTGCAGATGTTGATGTCATCTTTGGTGGAGGTATCCGTTGGACCTTGAAATGATGTAAGCAATTGATGGTTGAATGACAACTAGCCCTTCTTCCTTATGGGGATCCATTTGAGAATGAGCTGCAACTGTCTAGTGAGCACCTTTGGCCTAATCATCCTTGGCTGGTTTCTTGATTGTTGTGTCCCTTGTAGTTGGCACTTTGGTTTTGTAGGGGTCACTACTGCTTTTGGCTTCTAGAACCATATCCTTGATGATTGTCTTCGGACTCTAGTTGAAGAGGTCAGTTGGTCTACTTTTGGTCTTCGTGTTGGGTTTGGATCCTTGGCTCCCCTTGCTTCTTTGTTGAGACTTTTCTCATGTGGGAGAGCATAGGTTGTTGTGTATGTAGTAGCTTCTTGGGTACCCATATTTGTAATTGTTCTTGTTGAGCTGCAGCTAATTTCTTAGGCACCCAAACTTGTCGGATACCTTGTGGTTGAGCTTGTCCGAGCTTCTTCCTTCGTCTTATGGCCTCGTTGGCTTGCCTCGATGGGATTTGTGGGGGCAAGGCTGGTGGTTGCTCTCCTTTGCGTACCCAGATCTACTTCATGCCCAAAACGACTTTCTTGTTGAATGGTGTCTTTCTATTTGCTATAGCAGTTGTCTTGAATTGTTGCACTTGCTTCTGAGGTTGAACTACTGTGGATGCTTTACCCTTCGAAAAAGAAGGAGGGTCTGCTTGCCTTTGTGACTGTCTTTCCATGATTGAGTCCTTCTAGATCATAGAGTTTTTGACACATACAACATCTTGCTCGTGAAGATTAGTCTTAGAGGAACTAAAAGAGTGTGTGGTGCCATGATCTATGGACATGCAGTTTGCTAATTCTAATGTAATGCATTGTTCATGTACCCAAACTTGAAGAAGTTGATTTCTGAGGTTTAGGTTGACTGCATGGTCATAAATCCAATCTTGACCCAAGACAAGTGGTTCTGTAAGGTCTTCATCTTGAAACACTAGCATTTTGACTTTCATTGGAATGTCGTGAAGAGAGATGGGGAGTTTCACCTCATCCACACAAGGGGTTTCCACCCCTCCCAATCCTATGAGATAGGCTTCTATAGGATTGATGTTCAACTATAATTATCATCACTTGCGGAGTAGAATTTAAACACACATTAGCTATCTATGAGTTTGGAAAATCAAGTAACTATGAAATGATCTTAGGATGACCATTTATGAGATAGTTGAAGGTAGTACAAGATTGGGGATGAGATGCATTGTATCTCCAACATCAAGGTTCCACTACAAAAATAAACCTACATACTTTTGCATATAGAGATGCGGCAACTTTACAATGGAACCTAGCACATAAAGAAGAAGATGATGTGTCAATCCATAATGTGGGCTAAAGTGAACAATCTTGGATGAACGAGGATGCTCAACTATGGATGTGTAAGGAAGATAAACAAGAAGAAGAGAGATTAGAGGGTTTGCCTCTACGACACGAAAGCTATAGACCAATAGAAGACCCTAC
This sequence comes from Ceratopteris richardii, assembly GCA_020310875.1. Classification (NCBI taxonomy): domain Eukaryota; kingdom Viridiplantae; phylum Streptophyta; class Polypodiopsida; order Polypodiales; family Pteridaceae; genus Ceratopteris; species Ceratopteris richardii. Next base: position 123,142,157 of record CM035406.1, read on the forward strand.
TTACATGTCGCAAATATTTACAGATGAAGCATTTGAGCCACATGGATGGATGGAAATATTAGCCACCCTAAATGTTTGTGTGAACAAAGAGGTATTAACCATGAATGAATGTGTAGATGAGGAAGGATATGATGTAAGTCTATACATGGTAGTTCTCTAAGAGGCAGAAGAAGTTGAATTTCTAGAAAAAGAATGGAGAGAGGATTACAAAAGTATAGAAATGGAACTTGAATTTGATTAAGAAGAATAATACCTGAGAGACGTGGAAAGGGAAGATACTCAAGTAAATGCCAAAGTGCTAGCTATAGAAGAATATCAAGGGAACCCTAGAGTGGGGAAAAAATTTTTCATAAAGAGATACATCATGAATCATTCAATGTACCTGAACATTTCAAGTGGTATGAAGTGGAAGAAAGAAAAACTCTCAGGAGATGGTTGGATACACTCCAAACATGAGGTGGTGCTGCACAAATCTTGCTCTACACCTACCAATGTAGCTTCATAGTACCTTAGTAGACACTTTTAGCATCCCAAATATGCATTTGGACTCATAATGTACCTTGGAGCATCACCATCAAATAGTTATGTCAAAACAGATAACTTTCAAGGTTGAAGAATTCCAAAAACTTGCTATTTATGGACTTGGTTTTTCTCAAAGATTTACTTAGTGCTCACTACCTGTTTACAATTGACTAGAGAGCTTTTAGATATAGCTAGCTGGAGTCCTAAGCTTGCAATAATAAGTTATTTCACTAATTTAGGATGCTCACATGAAGACAAATCATATTAAGAAGTTGGGGGTGTAGTCCTAGCTTTTTAGGAAGAAAATAATGAGCAAACATAGGTGACTTCCAGAGAATGTATCTCAAAATCTACTAAGTAAAATGATGTGAAAATTGATATTTGAAGAATAGAGAGATTAAGCTACAGATAATAAGTTGAACCACATCTATTGGGTGAGTACACACGGATAACGCATCAAAACAAGCTCACTGAAATATAGTCTTAGTAGCAGATAGTAGTACACAAGACGTAACTTGCACTAACTGAATCAAATGTGTATAATTAGGAATGTATGATACAAACGAGATGATGTAGGGTTACTCATACATGTGTGGCCTTAGTTTAGCCACACTATTGAAGCTCAATAAGTCCTTCTTCCTTCTACTCTATTCGTGACTAAAAAGTCATGAGCTTTTATAGATGTGAGATAAATTTGAATTTTGAATCTGCCACCTAAAAGTGATCCTACCTTTTTGGATCTTGATTGTTTTGATTCCAACTATTAAGTGGGTGTAACTTGCATCTTTTAATGTCACAAGATTCCTTCAATCATCTACTCTTCCATTTATCTCGAGTGTTAAAACTCATATCTTTTACAAGAGGTGTTCACATGAGACTTATGAGTAGTCACTCAAGACTTTATGAAGTAAACCTTGATATTTGGTCAAGGGTCATGGCTTGCCAAATGTACCAATAGCTCCTCCTCAAGCCTAAGATGCTTGAGTCTTTAATCCATAGGTATTTCCTATAATCAAATCATTGATTTGAACCTATTGAGCTTGCTTCCATCCAGTGATCTAGTCATCATGTCTACACATTGCATATATGGAGATACATAAGACAATTATATCTCCTTGCTGACAATCTTTTCCCTAATAAAGTGAATATGGACTTCTATATGCTTAGTCCTAGAATGTGAAATAGGATTAGAAGCTGAATGAAGTGAGCTCATATTGTCTCCAAATATAAATGGAGTTCTAGAGTCCAACCCTAAATTTGTGTATAGGGTCTTGATCCACATTGCTTCTTGTGTTGCATTTGCCAATCCTCTGTATTCAGCTTTAGTTGAGGAAAGAGCTATAGTAGTTTGCTTCTTTGATGACAAAGAAAGGAGCTTTGTACCTGCAAAAGATAGATATCCAGATGTGCTTCTCTTGTCATCTTTTGATCCTACCCAATCTGCACCAATGAAGAGCTTCACATTCAAATCAAATGTATAAGGATAATATAAACCTTCATTAATTGTTCCCTTCAGATATTTCAATATCCTTTTGGATGCATCCATGTGAGGTTTCCTAGGAGTGTGCATGAATTGGCTAAGCACACTTACTCCATAACAAATATCTACCCTAGTTAGGGTGGCATAGTTCAAGCTTCCAACTAGGCTTTGCTAGCTTGTAATATGTTCAATTGTTCCCCTTCATGAGCACTTAACTTGTGATTGACCTCCATGGGAGTACCTGCAATCTTAGTGTCCTACATTTTGAACTTTGCAATCATATCCTTAATGTACTATTTCCTTTGTGTGAGAAACATTCCTTGATCTGTGTAGACAACTTCCAAGCCAAGAAATAAGTGAGCAATCCAATGTCACTTATCTTGAACTCTTCTTTCATTTGAGCCTTAATCTTTCTGATTCCATCTACATCATCACTATAAGAATGATATCTTCTACATACAAACATACATATATAACTTCAGACTTATTCTTCTTAATGAAAAGTGAAGAACCAACCTTGCTCAATTTGAATCCTTTGTCCTTCAAGAAGGTGACAAGTCTATGGTTCCAAGCTCTTGGAGCTTGCTTGAGTCCATGGAGAGCTTTTCTGAGTTTGCATACATACGCAGGGTGCAATTAATCAACAAACCTAGGAGGTTGTGCCATGTACACTTCCTCTGAAATCCATCCATTTAAGAATGCATTTTTTACATCCATCTGATAAATGTTCCAATTTCTTGAAGCAACTATAGTTATGAGAGCTCTAATTGTTGGCATCTTTGCCACAAGAGAGAAGGTCTCCTCATAATCAATTCCTTGGGTCTAAGCAAATCCTTAAGCCACAACTCTTGCTTTATACCTATTTATAGAACCATCTAAATTCCTTTTTACCTTATAGATCCACCTAGATCCAATGATCTTCATGGATGGTTTATTGGGAATTAGGTCCCATGTCTAATTCTTGTGGAGTGCTTGTATCTCTTGTTAGGCCGCCGAAAAGGAATATCATTCTATTTAGTAGAAAATGTAATTAGGAACAGACGCGCATCGAAAGGATGTTGCGCAATCATTGTAACCCTTTCTTGATAATAGAAGAGGCGATTGGAAGAGAGTGACAAAGGCATCATCGGACTATGCATCTGAGCGATGTATCTGGAGGTTGATTCTAGCATAATTATCTACATTGTTGTATCATCTATTTTATCATTGTTTGGTATTGAATAACCATGGTACTGTGTTAGTGTTCGTTGACTCATTGGTGAATTGCAAGTATAATGGTGGTGATAAGTTAGCAAGTATTAAGTCTCTGCGTATTCGAGTGTGGTGATTGTTATACGCCGTTATGCACTGGAGATTAGTAGTTAAGTTTGTGGAAATTGTCAGAAAAGTAATGAAGAGACTACTATAGTAGTGAAATGAATGGGAAAATATATATAGGGCCTTTGTACTATAGACCCCTGACCATCCCAAGAACCCACGCACAGTTGGAAAGTAAGTTATAACTATCCCGACAAGATAACAAATTAACACTAGTGCCGGCCATGGGCCATGGAGTAGCCAACCTACGAGCATATTAGAATTTGAGAAAGAATCCTATGATATATGCCTGTAATGCATTCCGGAGAATCTTACCTGAAATACAGAAGGGATCAACATCCCTGGAAAGTTCCTAGCGCGTTGGGAATGCCTCCTGGTGGTAGTGGTGACGGACAATCGTCGGAAGGAAAGCGAGAGATATGGGCTAGTGCCACCTCAATACTTTCTTGTACAAGGACTACAAGGTATACCAGAAGTGCAACCAACCCCATCCGCTCAAAGTATGGTTGGGGAAGTAGTTGTTGATTCCGGTGACAGTTTGGAGAATTTCGATAGCAGTTTGTTGAATTTCGGTGACAGTTTGGAGAATTTCGGTAGCAGTTTGTTCAATTTCGGTGGTAGTTTGGAAAATTGTAGGGCTAGCTTGTTGAATTTCGGTGACACCTCTACTTTGGGTTTCGATTTCGGAGAAACTAGTGTATTGTTGGATGAAAGTTTGGGTGAAAAGTTTACTTTAGAAGCCAACTACGAGGAATGGCAGTTGAGTGTAGGTAGGTGTGATCAACTTAACGATATCAGATTATCAGAGAATTTGCAAGGTGGTAAGACGACACATTGGCAATTAGGATCAACATGTTCAAATCACTCTGCAGTGATACTTCCTCCTGATTTAAACAATATGAGTGGTTCGCAATAGCAACAACAACATCACCAGCAACAACAACAACAATATTACCAGCGACAACAACAACAACAACAACAACAACAGCAGATCATACCCCCATGACCTATACCTACTGGTGTTACGTATAGGAAATGTGGAGGATATCCTGGTGATGATCCTTATTCTCATGTGTGTACTTTTGAAATCAATTATGCGGTACTCAACTATCCAACAGATCTGGCATAAGGCTATAGTATTCCAATCTACTCTAGTGAATGAGGCTGCCTGGTGGTTAACCGAATATGACATTAACCATTTTGGTCAATATGATGATGTTAAGGATGCTTTCTTACAACATTTTTTGTTAAAGTAAAATGCGACTGAGATCTTTGATTATTTACAAAACAATAGACAGAAACCAGATCAGCAATTCTATCGAAACATGTCCATATAATGCCAAAGTATAGACCAGACCGACTGTAAATGCCATAATATAGGAGCATGAACAACACGCTACCCAGTATGTACCACCACATTTGAGAAATACTTCTTACCAAAGTTACAAAACCTACAGGGGACCGCAAGAAAACAATTTCGGATAGACCCGATGGAACTTGGGCCAATCGGGTGAAGGTATATCTCTTCCACCAACAAGATGCCATTTTTGTGGCGAGATTGGACATATCCACAGATATTGCAAAGAGGCATCCGAGTACGATAAATGAACAAAAGAACGATAACATCCAATGGCAAATATGGTATATATTTCAGCAGTGGATACCCAAGCAGCAGCAATTCAAACACGATCCGATAAGAAGTTACAACTAGCTACTGAGATTTTTGACCCTGGCATTCGAGAACAATAGAGAATTTTTACCAAAGCTAGTACGTTGGCAAGTCAAGAACCAACTATCTTCCCCGATCTGGTACCCATGGTCCAACAAACAGTACTGAATATACCACCGGAAGATATGAATCCGATCAAAGTATTGCCAGGGAGTCCATCAAACTCGATATCAGGTATGTCAAATCTTGACTCTGTGTGGAATATTTTATCGAAAGCATCTATTACAATGCCGTTGGGGCAACTGTTAGCATTGGTCCCAGGCGTACGGCCGGCCGCTTGTATAGTAGTTTCACTTACTGAAGGAGTGGACCCAGCTCCGGATCAAGTCTTGAAAGCTACGAATATACACCAACTATTCCATTCACCTGAGGATATCTCCATGCCCCGACAATTTTATGTACCGGAAGATCAACTAGTCACTTGTAATTTGGGAGATGAGGCTACTCCGCAACCGGTCAAGCTTAAGGCTGTGCTATCGAAAACTTTTCAAAACGATTTACTATAGTTACTGAAAGAATTTCAAGATGTATTCGCATGGGACTATTATCGAATGAATCCCAACTATGCTGCTCAAGTGAAAGCTGAATTGGATCGCTTGTTGAAAGTAGGCTTCATTGTCCCCATTGAGGACCCGGAATGGATTTTGCCTATTGTCATTGTCCCAAAGAAAAACAAGCAGTTGCATGTCTGTGTAGATTACTAAAAGTTAAATGCGATGACAGTTCCTGATCCCTTTCCACTTCCCTTTTTGGATACGATGCTAGATGATGTTGCTGGACAAGAAATGTATTTCTTTTTTGATGGCTATAGTGGCTATAATCAGGTGTGCATGGCTGAAATGGACATCCTGAAGACTGTGTTTATTACAAACTGAGGTGTATATGCGTGTACAATGATGTGATTTGGTCTCCTTAATGCTCCTAGTACCTTTCAATGATGCATGCAAGAAATCTTTTCTCCCTACTTAAAACCACGTTCATGCGGGTGTATTTGGATGATTTTTCGTTATCTGCTAACACATTGGCTCACCTCTATCACCTACGTTGTTGCTTTTCTAAGTGTAGGGAGTTTCATTTGTGCTTAAATCCCAGCAAGTCAGTCTTTTCCATTTCCTGTGGCAAATTGCTTGGTCATATCATTTCGCAACAAGGCATTCAAGTGGACCATGATAAAGTGAAAGCAATGTTGAATGCACCTACCCCTATATCATCAAAGGAAGTTATGTGATTTCTTGGACAAAATACGCTGGCATGGATGACATCTTCGATGGCTTGCATATGTAGCTATACCACTAAATCGGCTGATTACTAGCAACCCTCAATAGTTTGCGTGGACGGAGGAGTGCCAAATTGCATTTGATCGTCTGAAAACACTCTTAACATAGGCTCCTATTCTGCAAGCACCGAATTGGCAGCTTCCATTCCATGTTTTTGTGGATGCATCTGACATTGCAATCGACAGTGTGCTAATGCAACAATAGGATAAGTGGTTCTGCCCTATTTATTTTGCTAATTGACGATTACCCACTACTGAATGGAATTATTCTATAACTGAGCACGAATGTCTGGGTTTTGTTTATTCGGTGAAGAAATTCCAACACTATTTACTAGGATGCCCATTTACCTTTCATGTGGATCATGCGGCTCTAGTTTATCTTGTTTGTCAGCAACATTTAGGGGGTAGATTAGCCAGGTGGGTGCTGTTGCTACAAGAATTTGATTATGAGGTTGTACATCGTCCGGGGTCAACGCATGCTCTTGCTAATTTTCTGTCTCGGCTGGATTCTTGTGAACTTCATGACGGTATTAATGATACTACCCTCGCTATCTATGCAACTGATCCGGTAGATGATGATTGTCAGGTGCTCCCTATGGCATCGTCGTTCTATGATACTCTTATGATTTTTCTAACTACTAGATGTTCCCCAACTAATACTTCCACTTCTGCTCGCCGTAAATTGGCTATGTATAGTCGATGATTTTGGATCATTGTGGGACAATTGTATTACATGGATCCATCTGGTGCACTTTTACGATGTATTCCTCTACATGAAGTTTTTTCGGTTATTGACATGGCTCATTCTACTCCTTCTAGTGGTCATTTTTTGGTAGATCTTACTTACCGAAAACTTCTGTAGAGTGGCTTATGGTGGCCCACTATGGAGCGTGACATTACTACTCATGTCAAATAGTGTGATGCTTGTCAACGATTGGGGAAACCTTTACAACGGCATCATTTCCCACTGTAGCCTGTCTCTCCCCTTGAGCCCTTTCAAAAGTGGGGCTTGGATTTCATTGGTCCCATTACACCTTCTGCTACGATTACTAATCATTGGTATACACTCACCTGTACTTACTATGCTACTCGGTGGGCTTCAGCCTGGGCTTTACGGTCCACAACTACACCGGTGGTAGTCAAATGTTTGATGAGTGATGTTTTTCCTCGCAATCTGCAAGACACAGCTTCCTTTGTGCACATACTTTCCGCCCCACCTTCTCCTATGGGTCAAATTAATAAGGTCACAATTATGGGAGATGTTCAACCTATTGACATGATTGATCAGCAACATATGCACTCTATTGATAAAGCACCTGACATAGTCGCAGATTTTGTGAACCTAATGGAGCAAACACAAAATGGGGATTTTCTGGTTCATCAAGATGTTCAACCCAATACGGTAACCTCTCCTATACATCCTTGTTCACCGAAAGCTACGACACCTCCCCTTTCCCCTTCTAAAGTGCCATTACCTCTTGGCCCTCCTCCTTCGCCTCATCATTCGGTGGCCGTTTCCCATTCTCAACCTATCCCTTCTTCTCTTGATTATTCTCCCCCTTCCTCTTCAGCAACCATCTCTGTACATCCTTCTAGACCTATTTCAACCTTTATAGTACCTGATTCCTTCGCTCAGTTAGCCCAAATCGGTGACTTTCTCATATATCTCTCCAAGCAACTCCCTCATCAGTTACATGATGCTCACGAGTCCCTTCGTACTAAATATCAAGCCAAAGTAGACATGCTGGAAGCAGACATTGCACCCCTCCAAGAAGAGATTCTAGCTGTCAAAGCAGATGCAAGTCTATTACATAATCAGCGTACGGTTTAACAGGGACAAGTGCCCGCAAAGGATGACATTATTGCAGCTCGAGACGCAGAGATTCTTCAACTCAAACAAGCCGTGACAGATAAGGAGGATGCTATGCGTGTGTTAGGGTCCCAGTTAGACACCACTTGCAGTAGGTTTCTTATAGTAGAGAAGGTTTATCAAGTGCTCACAGATAAGGCATTACAAGCAGAGACGGAACTTAAAAAGGTTACCGAAGAGCTATTCCATAAAAGCCAAACTTTGGAGGAAGAAATCGGACGAACCATCAAGCTTAAGAAGGAAATTGAATCTATTCAGAAAGAAAGACAGGACTTCTTCATGACTATGCAATTCCAGCAGCAGGAATTGGAATGTAGGGAGAAACAATTAGGTATATAGCAAGATCGATTATCCAGAATTGATGCAGAGATCGAAGAAGCAAGGTTACGTAGAGATGCTGTTGTAGCTAATGACTTCTATTTGCAAGAAGCCTTTTTGCAGAATCAGGCTGACATTTTGTTGTCACAAGTCATTGCTTCTAGTTCTGTGCGGACAGATGCTCATCTAGTAGAACCTCAAATTTTACAAGACATGCTAGAATCCTTGAAGCAAAAAATTTCCCGCACATTTAAACTAGCCCGAACCATTTATATATAGGGTATCATTGATGATTTTTAGTCTTTGTAAAAAAATCTGCTAGGTTCGATTCCACCGTGCATGCTAGTGTTAGACCACCGGAAAGGAATATCATTCTATGTAGTAGAAAATGTAATTAGGAATAGACGTGCATCGAAAGGATGTCACACAATCGTTGGAACCCTTTCTTGATAATAGAAGAGGTGATTGGAAGAGAGCGACAGAGGCATCACCGGACTCTGCATCTGGGCGATGTGTCTAGAGGTTGATTTTGGTGCAGTTATCTACATTGTTGTATCGTCTGTTTATCATTGTTCAGTATTGAATAACCATGGTACTGTGTTAATGTTTGTTGAGTCATTGGTGAATTGCAAGTATAATGGTGGTGATAAGTTAGCAAGTATTAAGTCTCTACGTATTCGGGTGTGGTGATTGTTATACGTTGTTATGCACTGGAGATTAGTATTTAAGTTTGTCAGAATTTTCAGAAAAGTAATGAAGAGACTACTATAGTAGTGAAATGAATGGGAAAATATATATAGGGATTCTATATTGTAGACCCTTGACCATCCCAAGAACCCACGCATAGTCGGAACATAAGTTATAACTATCCCGACAAGATAACAAATTAACACTCTTCCTCCATTGCTTCTTTCCACTCTGCTTTCTTGTTGGCTTCTTCAAAGGTTGATGGCTCCTCTAATTTGATATCTTGAGCAACATAGATTGAATGCTTAGTGACCAGTTGAGTGTCAAATCCATAAATTTTTGGTTTCTTCCTTTCCCTAGTTGATCTTCCTATTATTTGTTGAGAGGATTCTTCAATATCTCTCAAGTCATGTATCTTCTCTTTGCCTTTGTTGTTCCATGCATTGGAGTTCCTCTTTGGTGTCTTCTGATCATCATCAGAGTCACTTGCATCTCATGTTGTTGGTCATTTACCTTCTGGAGTGTTGGAAAGTCCTCCTCTAGATCATAAGGTAGCTTAACTTTTATGTAATCATTTCAAAACAAGATTTGTTTCATCAAAGACATCTTTGCTAACAATAAAGCCTTCACTACTCGAGATTCATATTTCCAACTAGTGTCTTCACAATTCCAATCTGTTCAACTGATTGCCTTGTGTCATCTCCTATTTGAACCTCATGTCTGTTCCTCAGATCTTCCAAGTCAGATAATAATGCCACATTTCCTGCTACATGATTTGAACAACAAGAGTCTATATAGAACACATGCTCATCTGTTTTACCTTGTTGCATGGTCATGTTCATCAAGAGAAGTGAGTCCTCTTATGTCTTCTCTTCAATGTAATTTTTGTAATATTCTCTTCCTCTATATCCTCCTTGGTTATTGGTTTTGTTGTAGTTGTTGTTGTAGCCATTGAAATTGTTTGATCTTCCTCTTCCATAACTTCCTCTATTGAAGCCTCTTCCTCTGTGATTCCTAGGATTCCTAAAAAAATTCTCAATTATATGGTTAGTCAATCCAAATATGGCACATGGAGAGGGACTTTGGAATCTCCCCCTGCCTTGTTTACCTCCTCTGCCTCTTCCTCTTGTACCTCTACCTTTTCCTCCAAAATTAACTTGGGAGGTACTATCTTCATTATCTGATCTTTTGCATTTGCCTTTGCTATCTTTACTCTTATTTTTATCAGTGTATAGGGCAGAGGATTGATTACCTTTTGAGTTGTCATTGTTCTTCACAAGCTTGGCTTCATAAGTGATTAGTTGCCCCATCAAAGTATCAAAATCAAGTACCTGCATATCCATGTATAGATCCATTGGTGTGGTGAAGGCTTCCCATTTATCATCTGCCTTGATTCCATTGATCACTTGTCTTACAATCTGCTCCTCTTCAATGACTTCTCCAATGCTTCCAGTTGATCAGCTAGGTCCTTCATTTTAGTGACATAATCAGTCACACTTTGCTTGGGCATCTTTTTTAGTGTTGTGAACTCCATCCATAGTTAGTTCTTTCTTGCTCTAGTGCTTGAAGAAAAGAATGCTTCAAGTGCATTCCAAGTCTCTTGTGATGTATTACAGTTCCTAATGTGTGGAAGTAAGAGATCAAAAACTGAGTTGAGAATATAAGACCTCGCTAAAGCATCTTTTGAGCACCATGTTGTTAACCTTTCTTGTTCTTCTTGAGTAGGTTGACCTTTGCTTCTAAGTATTGGCATCAACTCATCTCCAGATATGTAACCATAGATATTTCTACCTTGAAGATATGCATCCATTCTAATAGACCAAGCAGAGTAATTACCTTGATCCATTTTGTCAATTGATGATGAGAATCCATCTCCCATGTTGAAATGATGATTGCTCTAATACCACTATGAGGTGATGGTTGGGTACACTCCAAAGATGAGGTGGTGCTGCACAAATCGTGCTCTACACCTACCAATGTAGCTTCCGAGTACCTTAGTAGAAACTTCTAGCATCCCAAATATGCATTTTGACTCATAATGTACCTTGGAGCATCACCTTCAAATATTTATGTCAAAAAAGATAACTTTCAAGGTTGAAGAATTCCAAAAACTTGCCATTTATGGACTTGGTTCTTCTCAAAGATTTACTCAGTGCTCACTCAGTTATTACAATTAACCTGAGAGATTTTAGACATAGCTAATTGGAGTCTTAAGATTTCTATAGGAAGTTATCTCGCTAATTTAGGATGAGCACATGAAGAGAAATCATATTAAGAAGTTGGGGGTGTAGTCTGGACTTTTTAGGAAGATGACAATGAGCACACATAGGTGACTTGCAAAGAACTTATCTTGCAATTTCTTAAATCAAATGATGTGAAAATGATATCTGAAGAGTAGAGAGTCTAAGCTACACATACTAAGTTGAATCACATCTATTGGATGAGTACATGCAGAGAACGCCTCAAAACAAACTAACTGAAATATAGTCTTAGCAGCAGATAATAGTACACAAGAAGTAACTTGCACCGATTGAATCAAATGTGTATAATTATGAATGTATGATACAAAGGAGATGATGTAGGCTTACTCATACATGTGTGGGCTTAGTGTAGCACAAGAGTGAAGCTCAATAAGTCCTTCTTTGTTCTGTTCTATTCGTGACTAAAAAGTCATGAGCTTTTATATATGTGAGATAAATTTGAAATTTGAGTCTGCCACCTAAACGTGATCCTACCTTTTAGGATCTTGATTGATTTGATTCCAACTATTAGGTGGGTGTAACTTGCATCTCTTAATGTCATGAGATTGCTTCAATCATATACTTTTACATTTATCTCAAGTGTTAAAACTCATAGCTTTTACAAGAGGTGTTCATAGGTGACTTATGAGTAGTTACTCAAGACTTTATGAAGTAAACCTTGATATTTGGTCAAGCATCAAGGCTTGCCAAATATACAAACAAAAACGACTATTCAAATGCCTAAGAGAGAGGTGGAGAATGGAATAACTTATGATATCAAGGAACAAACCAAAAAGGTGTTAGTGGCCATGGAAGGTGAAGAAGAGAGATGCACATATATAGGTAAGGACATATATGTAGAAGAAAAGCAAGAACTAATAGAGCTGATTTGAGAATATAGAGATGTATTTGCTTGGACACAAAGATCTTAAAGTGGTGGATTCCTCTATTTGTTCTCATAGTATTCTAATGACCCAAGATGCAAAACCCTTGAAATGAAGACCGTACACCTATAATGATGTATATTCAGCCAAGATCAAAGAGGAAATAGATAATCTATTAGTGGCTAGATTTATATATGAAATCAAACATCCCAAATGGGTTTCACCTTTAGTAGTAGTAGAAAAGAAGAATGGAAAACTTAGGGTTTGTATTAACTTGAAAAAGATTAATGCAGCCACCATTCGTGATAGTTATCCTTTACCCATTACTAATCATCTTTTCCAAAGTGTAGCAGACAAGGAAGTATACAGCTTCCTTGATGGGTTCTCGGGATACAATCAAGTAGCAAGGATCAGCATAAAATTGCTTTTGCTATAAAGGGGGGTATATGCTTTTAGGGTTATTCCATTTGGTTTAACTAAAACCCCAGCTACTTTACAAAGACTAATGTGTCACGTGTTCAAATAATTTCTAAGGAAAGGCATGGAAGTCTACATGGATTATCTATGTACATACTCGCCTCAACAACTAGCTTATATACCCAAATTAAGGAAAATATCCAACAAGTTCAGAAGATACAAAGTGTGTAAATCTAGAGAAGTGCATCTTCATGGTAAGAAAAGGTAAAATATTGGGACACATAGTGTCCAAAAATGGCATCTCAACTGATGAAGAAAAAATTAAGGTCACTTTGGAATTCCCTAGGCCTAAGAACTGTTGAGATATCAAGCTCAACATATGACGATCTAGGATGACACATATCACTTTTTCATTTCTCTAACATGTATAGTGGTCATGTTGGTATATGTCAGGGATACTTCATTGAGCTTTACTAGATTTTTCTACCAAAAGTGATGACACATTTGTTTCTTGCCAGATCACTCATCATGGACATTAGGATTTTCCTTATGTACTATTCTTTATATATTGCACTTGTGTTGTTTTTTTAGGTCATTCTTGTACAATCCTTTTATGTAATAGAAGAAGAAGAAGAAGATCATTCTTCCTTGCCTCAATCTGTGCGTGTGCTCCTCTTTTATTGTGAGAGTGTTTATGTGAGATGTCTTCCTTATCTCCTTCCTCGTGACATGGTATTAGAGCCAACATGGCTATAGAGAGCTTGCGGAGAAGGCCGATAGTGAAGAGTACACGAGAAGACATGGAGAAAGTGAGATTCACAAATGACCTCAGAATGCTACAAAAGCTAGCATGAAGGTAGAAGGCATCAAAATATTTTCGCGTGTTGTCCCTTTAGGGTCACTATTTTTTGTCAGATTTCTATTTCAAAGCCATTTTGACCTCCATTTTGAGCATGCAAGGTCGAGCCCATAGAAAAACTAGGTAAGTTTGCAAAACTGTAACTTGCATCCTATTTGACAACACTCATTTATTCTAGATCCAAAATTTCAAGAAATTATGTGTAATGTTGGGACACGAAAACTGTGTTTTTTGAGATCAAACTATCACGTCAAAGCGCGAAAGTGTTCAAGCAAAAGAATTGCTTGTAGTGTTTTTGTAGTCTTGTGAATTGCTGCAAAAATGGCAAATGCAGATGGAATGAGTCAACTTATCAGCGATAAGTTCAACAAGAAAAACTTCCATGCTTAGAGATTCAAAATGACAAATTTCCTAATGGGAAAAGGCTACTGGAAAAACATCGAAGGAGAGAATGAAAACACTGAGCTTTTACCGGAGAGGAATCAGACTGTAGACTTGTTAAGAGCAACAATAGAACATGATTGGGCACACATAGGATACCAAGACTCTGAAAGAGGCTTGGAATAGTTTGGTCACATTGTATGCGACCACTACAAAGGAAGGAAAATTGTAACTCAAGAATCTTGACTCAAATCAAAAAGAAAATGCTGAAAAATCAGGTGTAGAATCTCAAGTTTAGAGTGGACTAGATGCATCACCAAGCAATAGTTCCAACTTAAATCGATGGAGTGGAAGATTGCATGGAAATTTCAATCCAGCAAATTCATCAAATACATCCAAGAAAGGTAAAAACAACTTTCTGCTCGTAGTAAAACATCTACAAGATTTGAAGACATTGATGGAGATTCAGGCGGTTCAGAAATGAGTCTTGATGAGGAACTTGGATTGCCCTCTCTGAAGACTATAGGATTAAGAAAGGCACGTGCAGATGATAGAAGGAGAAGTCACTCAGGACCAAGAAGATCTAGGAGGATGTAGAATTGAGTGCAATGATTGACATATGATAGTTACATGGCTTGTTGTTGTGTCTACATGACAAAGGTAATACAAGATGCTGAACCCTCTTGTTTTGAAGATGCAATTGGAAATCTAGATTGGAAAAAAGCTATGGATGAGGCGATGGCTCCACTTTATGGAAATGATACATGAAAGCTAGTTGCATTGTTGCAAGGAAAGAAACCCATAGGTTGCAAGTGGGTTTTTAAGGTAAAGCACAATGTTGATGGTGGCATAAACAGGTACAATGCACGATTGGTAGGAAAAGGATATGCACATACATATGGCATTGATTATGAGGAAACCTTTAGCTATGTGGCTAAAATGTCTACTATCAAAACACTTGTTACAGTAGCTAGAGCAAAAGGATGGACTTTGCATCAGATGGATATGAAGATTGCTTTCTTACATGGTCAGTTACAGGAAGAAGTATACATGGACGAGCCACAAGGATATGAAGACTCAAAGCACCCAAAATATGTTTGCAGGTTGCAGTTTCATCCTTGTGTCCCTCCATGACATAGGAGCTGGAAAAAAATTCATCAAAGCTGTGAGCACTCTTTTTGGAAATGCCCACTCTAGGATATCCATCAATGGCAATCTTAGCCCCCCTTTTAGGTTGAGAAGATCCATTCAGCAGGGCTGCCCCCTTGCCCCTCTCTTATTTTCCATAGCTAGTGATGCTTTGGGTTGGCTTTTAAAAGATGCCATAGAAGAAAAAAAGTGGAAGGTATCAACATGTTTAATAGCAGCAAACAATTGTGCCTTCAAGCTATTGCTGATGACACCAACATCCTAGTCAAAGCTAAAGAGGAGTATGCTGAACACATTCTTAAGTGTTTGAATATTTTTTGTTTAGCTAGTGGATCCCACATAAACCACAAGAAAACTACTTTCAAATCTTCTGATAACATTGTGTCTGGATGCATTAAAAACATTGGGTGTGATACTATAAAAGATGGTGAAGTCTTTAGACTTTTAGGCATTCTTATGGGGTTCCAAGTTAATTTACGTCAAAGGTGGGAGTGGCTGATGCATAAATTCAAAACCAAACTGTTTAACTGGTATGCTTGTCAATCCTCCCCCTCACATAGGGTTTTGGTCTTAAATTACTATATTATGCCTTCATTGATCTACTTCCTCTCTTGTTGGGTCCCTAACAAAAAACAAATGAACCAAGTTATAAGTTTGGCTAGGAGATTTCTTTGGGGAGGTAGCTTAACTCACAACAAAATTCCTAAATTGGCTTGGAAAGTGTGTTCTTTACCTAAGTCTGAAGGGGGAATTGGTTTGCTTTGTCCTATCAAAATGGCTAATAAACTTGCTGCTAAATGGATATGCAGGGATGTGGATTCTGATGACTTCCAGGATATCTTAATTAAAAGAAACACTCATAAGTTTGCTCTTTTGGATTACAAATCTTGGCATAATCACTCCACTTGGGATATTCTCATTTCCCCCCATGTCTACTGTCCTGTTGGCTATAGCTTGTGTTGCAAAATGTGGGAAGCTTGGATGGACGTAAAAAAGCTCTATTCTCCTAACTTCAAGTTCTTTGATTATTATGAGTTATTCTTGTAGGGAAGCATTTGGATAGGGTGGTTGTCTTTATGGAATAACAGGCTCTTGGGGATAAGGGAACACAAATGCGTTAATGTGGGATTCAAAACTTGGAAGGATTTTATAGATAATAATGGGATAATCTCAGATACCTCAATAATGGAATCTAACTTTTCTTCTGGCTGTATCCAGGTCCTGCTGCAACATGAGAAGATGCTAGCAGAGTGTGCTTCTCTATGTCTGATCAGAAGGCCTATCAAAATCTCTGAAGTTGTCCAAGACCTCTAGAAAAGCTACAAGAGAAGAAGAGGGAGCATCAACATGATCCTCCCTAAGCTCAACAACAAGTGGGATGTGTGCTGGAAGGTTGCAGAGTGGAAACATAGATTTTTGTGCGTCTAGAACATGCCTACCAACAATCAAGTTGGGAGATGGATTTCCATCATTCATTGACAAATTGGATAGGAACAACTACTTAGCATGGTCCCTAAGGATGCAAGCATACCTTCAAGGGAGAAGCTTATATGGATACATCTCAGGAGATGAAGACATGCCAATCTTCAGGAGCAAAATCAACCAACAAGGGAAGATCAAGAGAGGTTAACCACATGGTGTGCAAAGGATGCCCTTGCAAGGTCATATCTACTAAACTCAATATCTGATTTCTTGTTACCACATGTTAGAAATTGTCAAACCTCCAAAGAGACTTGGGAACTGCTTTCATCATACTTCTCCTCTAACACAAGAGCTAGGAGGGATCATTTGTGGATGGAATCCACAACCCTCAAGAAACAACCAAAGCAAGAAGTTTTTGATTATGTAACCAAAATGAAAGATGTTGTAGACCAGCTTGCAAGCATTGGAGAAGAGATAGAGGAAGAGCACATACTGAGGCAGATCATCAATGAAAATAAGGCTGATGAAAAGTGGGAATCCTTCACCACAACAATGGATCTCTACATGGATATGCAAGTACCTGATCTCAACACCTTGATGGGACAACTCTTCACCCATGAGACAAAGTTCAACAGAAATGGTGATAACTCAAGAGGTAACCAATCTTATGGCCTTTATACAGATAAGAATAAGGCTAAGGATAAAGGTAAAAGTAAGAAACGGGATGAAGAGGCTAGTACCTCTCAAGCTAATTATGCAGGAAGAGGAAGAGGTACTAGAGGTAGGGGCAGAGGAGGTAAGCAAGGTAGGGGGAGACCCTACACCAATTCACCATGCAACATATGTGATCTCAACAACCACATTACAAAAGAATGCTACAACAATACAAGGAACCAAAGGGGCAGAGGCATCCATAGAGGAAACTATGGACAAACTAGAGGCAGGTACAACAATGGTGGAGGCAACTTCAACCATAATTACAATTAAGGCTACAACAATAACAACTATCAAAGAGGCTTTAGAGGAAGAAGGGACTTCAAAAACTATACTAAAGATCAAGAAGACTCTTTGCTCTTCATGAAAATGACATCCAAGCAAGGTAAAGATGATGAGCATCTTTTCTACATTGACTCAGGTTGTTCCAATCATGTGGTAGGAAATGTAGCACTATTATTTGATCTTGAAAAGGGGAAGCATGAAGTACAAACAGGTGATGACACTAAACATTCAGTCAATCGAATTGGAAATGTCAACACATCTAATGGTAGTATGAACCTTCTGAGCAAAGTCTTGTATGTGCCTATTATAACCAAAACTCTAATTAGTGTTGGGCAGATTGTATAGAAAGGCCTAGAGGTCAGGTTCACTAAGCATGGAGCATATGTGGAAGACCCCCAACAAGGATTCAAAAGGATTTCCAAAGGTGAGAAGTCAGGTAGATTGTTTACCTTCGAAATTGAAGACACAAGGAACATAGCACTATTCAGTTACAGAGACCAAGCCCTATCTCAGTTGGAAATATGGCACAAAAGGCTAGGGCACATAGGAGAGAGAACTCTGAAGCAAATTTGCAGGGATCAAAGTGTGCTTGGAATTACCAATGTGACCAAGCAGCACATGATTTACAAATGTGGAGCTTGTCAATTTGGCAAAGCTCATAGGCACCCATTCAATAGGAAAGGATACATTCATCAAGATTATTTGGAGCTTGTACACACTGATGTGTGGGGTCCTAACAAAGATCCATCCATCTCAGGTTCAAGGTACTATGTCTCTTTTATTGATGATTACAGTAGGTGGACAATCCTCTATTTCATGAAGCATAAGGATGAGGTATTCACATGTTTTAAGAAGAATTTGGCACTAGTTGAAAACCAAACAAGAAGGATCTTGAAGAGAATAAGGTCTGATGGAGGTGGTGAGTACTTTTCACATGAGTTTGATCTATTTCTACAGGATAGAGGCATAAAGAGGGAAGTAACAACTAGGTATACTCCTGAATTCAATGGAGTGGTAGAGAGAAGGAACAGGTTAATTGTTGAGGCAGCTAGGTCTATGTTAAATGAGAAAAAATTACCTAATTATTCATGGGTAGAGGTTGTTTCCATAGCCACCTATTTGGTCAATAGGCTTCCATCCAAGTCATTGGATGGTATGACACCATATGAAGCATGGAATGGCAGGAGACCCTAATTGGATCATTGCAAAATATTTGGGTGCATTGCCTATGCACACATCCCATCACAGATCAGAGGGAAGCTTGACCTTAAGACTGATAAATGCTAACAAGGCATTCATAGTTAGTAGGGATGTATTATTTGATGAGAATATTTCTTGGTTTGAAGATGATTGCAGGAAAGTCAAATTACCATATGATTTGGAAAATGATTTTCCAACCCTAACTCAAGAAGATCAACACCAAGCAAAGGACATCAACTCAGAAGATTAGGAGCATATTGATTTCAAAGCTTGGAAGTCAAGA
>CM035406.1:123166189-123201189 GCA_020310875.1 Ceratopteris richardii
TTCATTTCTTTTTTCTTTGATAAACCTGAGATAACAGATCATGGCTCTTTCTTTCTGTAATATTCAAATTGTTCACCATTTCAAACAAAGCTTTCCTCCATTGTACTGCTGCCTCTGGTCTGTATATCACATCCTTCTTTAAGTATTCTATATAAGCAGCTTCATATGCAGTGAGTCTTGATTTAGTGACTACTGATAAATTCCCAAAAATTTTTGACTCTCTTTCAGAAAACCCATAGTCAAAAGCATCTTCAAAGATTTGAAGATAATGGCTTCCCAGAAATACTATTCTGCTGTAATATGCCATTAGAAAAATTCTATCTAGTGTTTCACTTAAATCAAAGAGTAAAGCATCTGTAGGTGAGTTGAATCCAATGTAGTTGAGAGTCCTTACTTCTGTATCTGTGAAGGTTTCTATGCATGTCACCACAAGTCGCATCACTCTTACTAATAAGATACAGGCTGGATCATTTACATCTTTGTATGTGGATATAAAAGATTCTGCTGTATCAATCATATACTTCTTGGTTGGCCATGTTCCTACTTTTGATCCTACTATTTTTGGGAAATTCAACCATTTTGCTAGAAGTTGACGTGCATTTCTTCTTTCCCAAATTACTGACCATTCTCTTCTTCTGGCTACTGGGCAATAGGCTGAATTTATTTTTAACTGCAAAGGTGCCTCTTTCCACATCTTCCTGCATTCCTTGTTTGCATCCAACCATTTGTTCCTCCATTTAGGGTTAGCTTTTTCAAACAACTCCTTAGTGACATTAATATCTTCTTCATATTTCAAATATCTGTTTGGTGGTAGTCCCACCCTTGCAATCTGATAATTCTTAATGCTTTCCATAATCATACAGAATGGTATTCCTAAACCATCAGCTGCCCAATGATGTTGATCTGGATTTACTCCTTTATTTAGAGCAAAATTTACAATCTGTTCCTCATACTCATTATGCATTTTCCTTATGAACTCCATTCTTGAGTCCCTGTCTCTTAAAAGCTTCTGAACAAATTCATTTGAATATTCTTCAATAACTTTACCTTCTTGTTCACCATGTTCTCCAGAATTTTGATTTTGAAACCTGTTATCCTCTCCTCCCTCATATTCCTCTGCTTGTGTGGTCACTACTTGTTCTTCAACTTGTTTTTGTGAGCATTCCAAGTTTTTTTGTAACTTTTCCACCATCAACATTAACCCTTGATTCTGAGATATCAATTGTTCTCTCTCTGATTTCCATTCACTCCTTTCTTTTGTTAGTTCCAAATGTAAATTGTTATATCCTCTCATTGCACTAGTAGTATGCACACTAGCTTGTTTCTCCATTTCCTTTGCTTCCTTCAATTCTTCTTGTAACCTTAGAATTTCCTTATTCAACTCTTCCTTCTCATTTTGGGTTCTTTGTACAGTCTGACTTTCTTCTTTCATTTGACTTTCCTCTATCAACAATCTGTTTATGTCTTCATTAGCTTTGACCATTATCTGATATGAACTCTGAAGAGTTCTAAATCTTCCTTCCATTTTCTTTAATTCCATTTCCATTTTATTAATATGCTCCAACTGCTTGGTACATTTGTTTTCAAGAAATTGAATTTTGTTCTAGCTTTGAACCTCTTGTTCTTCTAATGAAATTATTCTTTAAGACAAAATTTCACTCTTTTCCTTGATGACCCTGATCTGATCTTCCAACTGCTCCTTTTCTTTCTTTTGCTCTTTGATGATCATACTACCTTTTATAAATTCTGACTCAGCCACCATTCCTGATATCATCATATTTCTGCTGGAGGGTCTGAATTGTTCTATGTTACTCATGATGATTTTACATGCAGATTTGATATCCTATCCTTTGGTATCCTTTCAAGGCCAGTTTCCAACTCAATTTGCTTCACTTCTATCTGCTTTTCCTCTTTATATTCATTATTTTCTCCATCTTCTTCCTCATATTCTGTAACCTGATTCTCTTCCTCTATAGTTTTTTTCTTCTTCCAATACTTCTACCTCGTTTTCATGAATTTCCTGTTGTTTTTCTTGAATAACTTGTCTTTCCTCTTCTTGGACTTTGTTTCCCTGAATTGAGGTTGAGTCACTCTCCACTGAATTCTTTATTTGATCATTCAATTGATGCTCCTTTTGTTCCACCTCCTGCTCATCTATATCCATAAAGTCTAATTCTTCTTTCTTTTCCTGATCACCTGTATGTGTGGACTCTTCATTATGATCTAGATCATAAAGTACCTCCTCTATACTCTGATTTATTTGTGTTTCTGTTTTCCCTTCTTTATATTCCTTAGAATCTATTCTTTCTAAACTTTTTGATATTGCAACCTTTTCTTCCTCCTTGCTTCCATCCTCTTGACTCTGCATCTGACTATATAATTGTGTTTTGCTTTCCAATCCTTGTTTTTCCTCATATAGTTGATAATGAGGTTGTTGTGAGGGTTTTGTCCATATAGCTGGAAATCCTGTGTCTATCAGTCCACTACTGAGTTCTTCCCTTGCTTCAACCTCTTCTTCCCTCATCACTTCTTTACCTTTTAATTTCCTTTTTTCCTCCCCAGGACTAACTTGTTTTGTTGATTCTCCACAGACCTGTATCCCTTCTGACTTTTGACTCAATTCCCCTGCTGTTTCATTTTTTGCAGAGGCTTGTACTGTTTTTATTGGTGTGCTGGGTACTGAGATATTTAAACTTTTGAGAACGAAATTCTCAATATCACTTTCTGAATCTGAAGAAAATTGTGAAGAACTAGCTACCCCTTGTTTATCCATTCTGTGCTCTTCTCTTCCAATTGATTTCTTTTGAGTCTTTTCTCCTGGTGATAATTCTGATGATAATTTTACTGATTCTTCCTTCTGTCCATATTCAACTACTTTTTCCTTATTCTTTTTGGTTAAATTCTTTTCTGGGTCGGTTTCTTCTGGACCTTCTTTTTTACTACCAGTGTAGTTCTGGTCTCTAGAGGACCTTGTAATTCCTTAAAATAAACCAATAATTCCACTTCTTTTTTGACAAACACTTCTTCAGTTTCTGCAGCCATCATTTGATCATGTAATTCTTCATAATGCTCCACCTCCTCCTGTATCCAATCACTTGCTTTACATGAATAACTTTCCAACATTTTCTGATACTGAGCTTCATAGACTACCCTCTTATCAGTACCTTGAGTTAAATATGAATAAATTTGTTCCTTGCTTGTTTGAGGTGGATGGGGTTCCTTTGAGGCCTGGACTTCTTTCTGAGCTGCTTCACATTCCTCTTTTGTCACTTCTTCCTGTTCCAAGACCACATTCCTTGGATCTAGTCTTCTCTTCTTTATTGGAATTACTTCCTCTGATACCCCTTTCCTTTTGCTTTCTGATCCCTTCATGCTTGTTTGGACTTCTGCTTCTCTTATAGACATCATATTTGAAGGACTTTTAACTCCTGCCATCAAACTCCTGAAATATTGAGCTTCTGGAGCCAACTTCAATTGATCCTCCATACCTAAAACATGGTATATAATTCTTGTTAAAAACTGTGCTCCATTCATAAACTTCCTCTGTTCCCAATGCTTTGCTGCTTCCTTCAATTGGTCATGAATGTAGGGAGTTACATCCATTACTCTAAATGGTTTGGTCTTGTCCTTATTATTGAACATAACCAATGTCACTGGCTTATGCGGCATTGTATATCTTGGCAACTTTGGGAAACACAGATACTGAAGAAACATTCTGATGGCAAATTCTTTGTTTTCTTTTCCTTTGAAATCCACAAAATTTGAATATCTTGCATAGGTTGCTTTATTCTTCTTGACAAAATTGCAATCCAATTTAGTTCCCATGGGATAGAATTGAAGAGCTGCCCTGATGTGTTCTGCTTTTATGGTGATTGGTACCTCTTTGTTCTCTTTGTCCTTAACTGAACATCTGAAATATGCATCATTGCCTTTGCCCACTTCCAACAGACTAGACACGACTTGTGATACTCTCTCAAAATCTATAAAGAGTATAGGATCATCCAATAGTCTATGTAACCCCACTGCCTTCCATCTTTTATAATTAGCTACCACTTTTTGAAATTTGTAGAATTCTTGACATAGCATGGTATATTTATGACCTCCAACTCCCACTGTAAAGATATGCTGACCAATGATATTGATGGTTTCCCTCAGTTCTATGGCTATCTTCTCAGTTTCTGTAGAGTCTGCTTTGAAGTCATGAATAGGTAATTCTTTTGCATTCACCATTCTGAAAGACATATAACACATCACACCAAAAACTCCCACCACATAAGTCACAGAAGATATAAAGGAGAACACCTTTGTCTTGAGAAAAAATGATATTTGAGAAAAAATAAAAGATAAACAATGGCTTTCTTATTTGCATCACAGTTACAACACAATTGAAGTGATCATCACATGTGTTAGCAAGATATCTAGTGTTCTCCCTTTTTAAATAAGAAAATAATGAATGAAATTTAAAAGAATTTAGACATATAGAAAAAAAACATCCAAAAGAAGAAATAAATACACAGTGACTGCTTAATCCTGTTGAATTATAACCTATATCTTGTTGGTGCTTTATAACTTATGAAAGAAAATTTTTAATGATTTTCTCAAATTTTTAATAATTTTCTCTTTCATCTCTTCCCCTCTTATTCTTTTTCCTAGAAAAAAGAATGAGGTAAAGTATACGGAAATAATTTCAAGAGTGTCATAGATCCATCTTGATGAAATTCTGAGTCCTTTAGTAGGAATCCAATCATTTGTAGCTTTTCATGTTTCTGCACTATTTTTGTATCTTCATCCTTATTTTTTCTCCATTGAAGCAGGTCTGATTTCTTCACCCAAAAATACTTGATTCCTGTTGACTTTGTTTTTGGAGTAAAACAATCTTCTTTTGATAAATAGTGCTTGTAAGTCTTTGGTTTCCACATCCATTTATTTTTTATGAATTTTTTTGATGAGCAGTGCTTGGGTGTCCTTGGTTTCCACATCCTTTCTGTCTTGATGCCTAGATGTTTTTGATTATTCCACACTTTCCACCTTTCTACTGTCTTTTCAACACCTTTAGTTCCTTCGATTTCCTCCTGTTTTTGTCTGAAGTAGATTTGGTCATGGAGAAGTTTTGTTTGTGATTCCTTTGTAGCTTCTAGTGGAAAAGTAAATCCTTCCAAATCCGAATCATAGATATCCTGTTGATTTTCCTATTCTTCATAACTTAATAAAACCATTAAAAACCTTTTGTCATTTATTGTCAATTTAAGCTTCATATTTTCAAAATCCAAAATTACTTTACCTTGCCTTAACCATGGTTGTCCTAAAATCAATTTCTCAATCATCATATGATCAGGCCATTCTTCACAATCTATTTTCATATTTTATTCATTGAACTTAACTTCAATAGATGGTGAAGACAAGCTTTGTATTATCTGGCCCTCTAGTGTTTTGATAAATGTTTTACTCTTAGTCCTTTTAAAGTTGAACTTATCCAACAAATCTGAACTGATCAAATTAACTTGTGCACCTAAATCTATCAAAACCTGCTCTCTTACTCTTGAAGGTGTTTCACATAAGAGAACTTCTCTAAGCTCCTTAGCCTTTCTTATTTTTTCCTTTGCTTCTTGTTGGGCTTCATAGCTGATTTTATCCTCTTCTTTTTTCCTATTTTGAGCTTGATGTATTCTTCTCCACTCAGGAACAGTTAATGGAAGTTCATACCTTTTTACCCTACATCCACTTATGAAATTTGGCATGATTTCTCCATCTATATTAGCTAATTGGATAGCTCCACTGTTACTGATTTATTTGATAATATAAGGTCCATGCCCCTTCTTCTGAATTTGTTTTTGATGTTCCTTCACTGTATATGCCAAAACTAGATCCCCTACTTGCAAGTCTTTTTCTTTAATATGAACATCATGATATGCTTTTTGCCTTCTTTTATTTGCATATATGCTCATAAATGCTTGAAATCTAGAAGCTCCAAGTTTTTCCAATTCCACCACTCTTTCAGATAACTCATGTCCAGTCCACTTGTATTGATTTCCCACCTTTAATGTTGGAATGAGAAATTCCAAAGGCAAAACTGCATTTTGTCGATATACCAAATTAAATGGTGTTGTTCCAATCATTCCTATTTTTATTTACCAATTTTGACAAAATAGTGCAAAGTACCTTATTAGTACTTTCTGCTAATCCATTGGCTTATGGATGATAAGGAGCCGACTTTCTATGACTAATCATGAAATACTCAGTTATGTTTTCTATTACTTGGTTTAAAAAATGAGTCCCCCTATCACTTACCAATTCAATTGGGAATCCAAATCTGGTGATAATATTTTCATAAAGAAATCTTGCAGTGGTTTGAGCATCATTCCTTTTTGTAGCCATGGCCTCTGCCCATTTGGTCAGGTAATCTATGGCTACAAGTATATATTCAGCATGGGACTGTTTTGCTGGAGGATGGATAGGTCCAATAAAATCCAACCCCCATTTGCAAAATGCTCTTGCTGAAACAAGTGGTATTAATGGCATATCATCTCTTTTACTTGGTTGACTTACTCTTTGACAAATGTCACATATTTTCACATATGTTCTTGCATTAGGAAATAGAGTTGGCCACCAAAAACCAGAATATAAAATGAGTTTAGCAGTCCTTTCACTTTAAAAATGTCCTCCTGCCACTCGAGAATGTGCCATCTCTAGCATTTCCATATACTTATCTTCAGGAACACATATTCTTAGATATCCATCCATCCCTTTCTTGTAGAATTGGTCTCCTATCAATTGATATTCTTCAAAAATTGTTTGTGGATTTCTTGAGTCTGCACTAGCTTTCACTGGCTCTCCTTTTTTGTTACTTCTTAACTCCTCAATTATGTTTGCACTCCAATCTGGATTTTTTTGAAACCAATACAAAGTTGCAATTTCTAAATTTTGCAAAGCTGACATTTTGAACAATTAAAAATATATTTCTCTACATCTTGAATCTTTGTAGGCCAATGTACCCCCATTCTATTGAGATTGTTTAAGGTGACTATCATGGAAGCATGAGTACAAGGATTCCAACAATGCTCTTCTTAGATATTCCTGTTGCTCATCTTCTGGAGTACAATATTCCATTATTTCAATATGATTTATATGATATAGGCGCCCTGCTAGTAATACAAAGTTCCTACTTTGTGATACCAGATGTGTGTTGTTTCTATGTGTTCTACAAGGTCCCATGGTTAGCACAGGCACCAAATTTGTTGCCCAATCAGGAATACTTTCTATTTTGAATAGATATGCATCTGGTAATTCATCATCTAAAGGTGAGTTTGACTCTCTGGTTTGTATCCTAGACAAATGATCTACTCTTAAATGATTTTTCCCGTGTCTGACCACTACCTCAAATTCAAATTCCATTAGTAGGAGGAACCATCTGACTATCCTACCTGTGTGGCATGGTTTGTTTACCAAGTAGAGTAAGGCTTGGTGATCCACAAAGAATTTAAACTTGTTGGCTTAATGTCTATATTTTTTTCACAACAAATATCATTCCCAATCCTTCCCTTTCAGTGGTTGTATAAATTTTTTCTGCTGAATTCGATTGCATACTAGCATAAGCAATTGGAAAGTCTAATTTGCTTCCTTCTATTGGTTGTGCCAGAACACATCCCAAAGCAAAATTTGAAGCATAAACATGAACATGAAAAATTTGATCCCATTGTGGGGTTTTTAAAATGGGTGCTGTCACCAGGCAAGTTTTTAAAATTTCAAAGGCTTGGTCACATTCTGTGGTCCACTCAAATTTTGTAATTAATGCGTACAAAGGTTTATCAATATCTGCAAACTTATGTACAAATTTTCTATAATACCCACAGTGTCCCATGAAAGTTTGAAGTTCTTTTACATTTTTCGGTTTTGGAAGATCCACTATGGCTTTTACTTTTCTCTCATCAGTTGAAATTCCATTTCTAGAAACTATGTGACCCAACATTCTCCCCTGCCTCACAAAGAATACACATTTCTCAAGATTTAGACACACTCTGTATGTTCTACATTTCTTAAATATATTTTCCAAATCTTTCAAATGATCTTGTCTTTTTAATGAAAAAGTGCAAAGATCATCAACATAGATTTCCATTATATTTCTAAGAAATTCTTTGAATATATGGCACATTAACCTTTGAAAGGTTGTTGGAGCATTGGTTAAACCAAAAGGCATAACCCTAAATGCATAGATTCCCCATTCTGTGGAAAAAGCAGTTTTATGTTGGTCTTTCAAAGGTATTGGCACCTGATTATATCTTAAAAAACCATCCAAAAAACTATAGACCTCTTTACCTACAACTCTTTCCAAAAGATGGTCTGTTATTGGTAATGGATAGCTATCTCTTATAGTTGCTACATTAACCTTTTTCAAATTAATACATACCCTGAGTTTCCCATTCTTCTTAGGTACCACAACTATAGGAGATATCCACTCAGTATACTCAATTTCATAGATGAAATTGGCAGCCAGCAGTTTGTCAATTTCTTCCTTTATTTTAGCATAGTATTTGTCATTAAATGTATAGTGTCTTTGTTTGCTAGGTTTTGCATAAAGGTTAATAGGAATCTTATGTTCACAAATGTTAGGATTAATTCCTTTCAAATCCTTATAGCTGTAAGCAAATACATCCCTATAAGTTTTAGCCAATTTCCTCAATGCTTCTTCTTCTTGATTTGACATGTCATCAGCTATGACAATGTGTCTATCTTCCTCCTCTTCTTGAGTGATCACCACCTTCTTAGTTTGTTCCTCATTGTCATATGCCTCACCTTTTTTCTTTTCTCTCTTTGGTTTCATTTTTAGAAGTAATCTATCTTCTACTTCATAGGTCTTGAAGTTTGAAGGTACATCAATTTGTTGATCTTCTTTCTTTATTTTTTTATGTTTTTCAATTTCTTGTTCTTTTTCTATTTCTTTGTGTTTACTTTTTCTATATGTTCCTGAGATTTTGTCAGCTTCCACTTCTTCCAAAAATTGTGTTTTTTCAGTTTTTAAAATTATTTTTCCTCTTGATCTTCCTCTATTCCTATATGAAAAATATCATATCCTTCTTCATTTTGGAATTTTACTCCCAAATATTCATCATTGGCCAAATCCATTGTGGTCAAAATCTGATTCCAACCATAAGGCTCAAACTCTTCATCTTTAAATTTCTGTAGTATGTAACTTTCATCTTGTGTCTTCCTTTCTCCTAGAAAATCTTCTTTTTTTTACATGCTTTTTTTATATAGGTGATTCTTGATCACATTACATTTCCAAATTGATGATTCTGTGTCATTCTGATCTTCACTCCCAGATTCTTCACTTAATTCATGATTTTGATGTACTTTGAATCATTCCTAAGGGGACATATCACAATATTGTCCGTTTCTTAAATTTACTCTAGTTATCCTTCCTTTGCTTTGAAGATATAGGCAATCTTTACCCCAATCTTGCACAATTTGCATTTGTCTCATAAATGGTCTTCCTAGGATGATTTCATATGAGGTAGATTGTGGAAATTTGACTATGGCAAAAGTGTGCTCTATCTCTATTCCACATATTTCCACAATCACCTTTTCCCATATTCCTAGGGGTTTTTCTATGTGTCTGTCTGCAAGTTGTAATCTCATTTTAGTGGGTATTAGCTCATTTTTCCCCCATTTCTCCCAAGTTTGTTTATTCATGATTGCCACTCCAGATCCACTATCTAATATGGCCTTAGCATGATTATCACCAAATTGTATTTTCAAAGTTGAGTTCCCTTCTTATCCTTCACAGTATCCTCCTATTTTGTCAATAGGTATGTACCACAATTCTTCCAATTCCTATTGCTGTGGATCTAGACTCTTTGACTTTGTTTCCCCAGTTTTTAGATTATGTTGTAAATGAGGATTTTTTTTTACCAATTCTTCCATTGTGGTTTGATATAGAATTGTACAGTGTTTGTCTAGATTGATTTGGAAGGTTATTTGTGAATTATCTTCCTGATCAAGATGTTTCCTGGTTTCTATTGCATTGACCCTTCAATTGTTGTTTGATGATTGTCTATTTCCCTAATCTTAAGTTGTGCTTCTTGTATGATTTGTTTACATCTTTGCATTCTTTCATCCTCTAAATCTGGCATAGGATATGCCATCACATGATCTGTAGGGTTTGATCCATCTTGAATTCTTCCTTTGTATGCTCTTATCAGAGTCTCCAGACTTTGCAAATTTTTTGCCTCTTCCCAAGTCTGTGTATTTTGTAGTTGGCTATTGTTTGGATGCTCCATAATTTCTTCTTCCAAATTTTTACCCATTCTCATCTTTCTTTCCCATCTTCCTTTTTGTCTGTTTTTCTTTTCTTTTGGAAATGGATTTTTCTTATGATCCTGTGTGTGTGTCTCCTTTTTTATTTCTTGTTGTTTAACTTGTGCTCTTGTTATAGCATTTATAGTTACTTGATCGGGATCACTCAATTCTTCTTGCTCCATTATGTTAACTGTTTTTAATGGTATGTTACTAGGTGTGTTCTGTTGTTTTTGAGGGTTTCTTGGGCAATCCCTTATTAAGTGTTCCCTACCACAATCCTTACAATATGCTCCTTCTATTCTTAGTGTTGGAGGTTGTGGACAGTCTCTAATGAAATGTTCCCCCTCCCCCTGCATCTATAACAAGTTATCTTCTGGCCTCCTTTGAATTGGGGTTTCTGATTGGACATGTCATTATTAGTTATGTACATGAATGTGGTTGTGTCCATTTCAATTCTCCCATTTCCCAAGTCCAAGGCTTGCAGTTCTGGTTCTCTCTATTCATATCCTTCCCAATCTTCCTGATATCCTTCACTCAAATGGTAATCCTCTCTGTAAGATGATTTGAGTCTTATGCTTTCTTCTTCAACTGGTGTGTATATTACTTGTACTTCATTTGTTGGTAATGGTGGTTGTTGTCCAAGTACAGGTCTTGGTTGCTCAGCAAATCCAGATTCTCTTTGTAAATTATGTTGGTTCGTAAATTCCCTTTCTTTGATGGGTTGTTTATTGTAGAAACACTCCTCTCTAGTATGGTTTGTCCATTTTCTTTCTAAAGTACAATATTTGAGTGTTTTCCTATCTTGCAAATGTTGTGGTTTATGATAAGGACATTGTTGAACCAAATGACTCTCCCCACCATTATAGCACTTCTTATTGGTTGATATTCTAGTGTTCATTAAATTTGTCTTGGTGTTAACTTCTAGGGCTTTAGCAATGGCTTGTGCTAACTCCTCTATCGGTGGAATTTTATCTTCATTTGTTCTTGGTTGATCAAATGCTAATAGATCTTGACCTCTGTTATCCTCTAAGTCTATTGCCTCTTTCACATAGGCTCCTAGATTAGGACATCTCCTATAATACACCAAGGTTCTTAATTGTGCACTTCTCAGTCCTTCTATGAACAAAGACACTTGTTTTGCCATTGAAGGTGCCTCTTCTCTTGGACATCTATCAATGTATTGCTTGAATCTCCTGGTAGCCTCTATGACATTTTCATCTTTTTGTTGTTTAAAACTATGTATCAGGGTAGCTGTACTATGTTTAATTCCAGTTTTGGAGAATTCCCCTATAAAGGCTTGAAGGAAAGATTCAATATCTGGATACATTTCTATTCTTGATGGAATGAACCAAGATAATGCAGGTCCAATTAGGGTTAAACCAAATGCTTCAAATTGCACTTTGTAACCCTCTACTTCTTCTGCCCTAATCAATTGTCTGAATTCTGCAGCATGAGCATGAGGATCAGAATACCCTTCATATTGATTCTTCATACATTTTGCTACTTGATAGGGCCTAAGCATTCTTGTGAAGAGAGATGGTGGATGCAATCCAAAGATGAGTAGGTGCCGCTACAACCAGCTTCACACCAGCCAACTGAGACTTCAGAGTTGATTAGTAGACCCTTTGAGCTTCCTAAATCCACCAAAATATCAGCCAAGTACTTTGGAACATGTATCCCAAAAGTTTAAGTCAAGACAGGCTAGTTGCGAAATGACTAGCTCCCAAAACTTGCTATTTTTGGACATACACCTGCTGGAAAAAATGAACAGTGCTCTCAACCTGGAAGGAATTAGAAAAATTCCTTTTGGGCATAGCAAATAGACTTAGCAAGCTTCCTATTCCAAGTTAAAACACTTCAAATGATGGACTGAGCACTGAGAACAAGTTTCATCAAGTTCTGGAACATTCCCACAATTCTCGGGGCTCTGCAGAGATAGACCAGTAAGCAGTAAAATGCAGATATCTCCAAACGTATAAATCCAATGACCTTGAAAATTTATAGGTAGAAACTAGACAGTGAGAGCTATCCAACGCACTTTAAAACACTGAAAAAGGTTCAGTAAAACTCGAGATATGACCTTCTGAAGTTACTGCTCTGAGTGAGTATAGCAGAGAACAAAACAGAGAGGTAGATGATAATAAATGTATAGATTCACATATGATTACAACCACATTGGCAATGAATCTTTGCAGAATGGGAGTAGAATGATAGAGCTATGGAGTAAGCTCTTCAATCTCTACAAAATGACATGAAGTGGTCACGTACAAGGCTTGCTAATCGCCTCTTCCTTCTTGCTCCTTTTATAGCAATTCTTGGAGGGAGTTTTGAATTCGAATTCGAATGGCTCCACCTAAAAGTGATCCCCAAAGTTAGGAGAGATTCCCTCAGCTCAAAAATTCGTGATTTTGGTAGTTGGAGCCACGAATTTGCTTTTACATCATGGATGAGGTAAGCCATCCTTTTACTTTTTTCTTTTTCCATTTACAAGAGATAAAATGTACTCTTTTACAAGAGGTGTTCACATGACTACTCATGTGACTTACAAATGAGGATAATATCAAGCATATCAAGCATGTAGGCTTGGGCAAAATGCACCAACAGCTCCCCCTCAAGCCTAACATGCTTGGCCTCCAAATAAGTCTTCAATTGTCCTTGATTTCCTGCAAGCCAATCATCAACTTGAATCTACTTAACTTCGTACCATCAAGAGCTTTCGTCAACATGTCTGCACATTGCATATCTGTAGAGACATAGGATAGTTGAATATCCTTGCTCAATAGCTTCTCCCTTACATAATGGTAGTGGACTTCAATATGCTTGGTTCTAGCATGGTATACCGGATTAGCTGCTAGATGTAGTGAGCTTGTGTTGTCACCAAAAATGTGAGGTGTTGAAGAATGAAGTCCAAGATCTGTGTACAAAGATTTTAACCACATGATTTCTTGAGTTGCATTAGCCAAACCTCTATATTCAGCTTCAGTAGAAGATAATGCCACGGTTGGTTGCTTCTTCGATGACCAAGAAATGATTTTTGAACCTGCAAATGATATATACCCTGATGTGCTTCTTCTATCATCTTTAGATCCGGCCCAATCTGCATCTGAGTAGACCTTTAGCTCAATATCTGAAGTATATGAATAGAACAAACCTTCATTCATGGTCCCCTTTAGGTACTTGAGGACTCGCTTGGCCGCTTCCATATGTGGTCTTCTCGGCTTATGCATAAACTGACTCAATATGCTAACACTATAGCATATATCCACCCTTGTGAGTGTTGCATAGTTCAAACTTCCAACCAAGCTTTGATAGCTTGTGATGTCTTCAATTGGCTCTCCTTCATAAGCACTAAGCTTATGATTTTGCTCCATAGGTGTACCTGCACACTTGGTATTTTCCATCTTGAACTTGACGAGCATGTCATGGACATACTTCCTTTGTGTGATGTATATACCTGAATCTGTGTAGATCAACTCCAATCCAAGAAAATAAGTGAGTGGTCCGAGGTCACTTATTTTGAACTCCTCCTTCATTTGACTCTTTACCTGTTTAATTCCTTCAAGATCATTGCCTGTGATAATAATATCATCAACATACACACATAAATAGATCACTTCAGATCCATTCCTCTTTATGAACAAAGATGTATCCGCCTTGCTAGCTTTGAATCCTTGGTCCTGCAAATAAGTAACCAATCTGAAATTCCAAGCTCTTGGAGCTTGCTTCAATCCATACAAAGCTTTCTTTAGTTTGCATACATAGTTAGGATGATGTGCATCCTCATATCCAGGAGGTTGTGCCATATACACTTCCTCAGAAATCCATCCATTCAAGAAGGCATTCTTTACATCAAGTTGATAAAGATTCCAATTTCTAGATGCAGCAAGACTAATGAGAACCCTAATTGTAGGCATTTTTGCAACAGGAGAGAAAGTCTCCTCATAATCAATACCATGGGTTTGAGCAAACCCTTTAGCAACTAACCTTGCTTTGTGTCTATTTATACTTCCATCTGGATTCTTCTTGATTTTGTATATCCATCGAGATCCGATTATCTTCATAGATGGCTTGTTAGGTACAAGCTCCCAAGTGTCATTCTCCTTCAAGGCTTCCATTTCTTCATCCATTGCATCTCTCCAAGCTTTCTTGCTTTGTGCTTCTTCAAATGTGGTAGGTTCTTCATTGGTTGAATCCTTTGCAATGTAGATTGAGTGCTTGGTGACCAAAGAAGTATCATAACCAAACCTCTCTGGTTTCTTCTTCTCCCTCGAAGACCTTCTAAGTGGTTGATGTGAGCTCTCGGGTCCATATGTAGCATCCTGCATCTTTGCTTTACCTTTGTTCTTCCATAGCTTTAGTCTTTCCAAGTCTTCTAGGTCAATCTCCGAATCACTTTCTTCAATCTGCTTTGGCTCCTTTGGTTGAAGTGATGGAAAATCTTCATCCAAGTCATATGGCAGCTTCACTTTCCTGTCATCATCAAACCATGATTTGTTTTCATCAAAAATTACATCTCTACTCACAGAAAATCCTTTATTGGTTGGATTGTACAATCTATATCCTTTTTGGTTTTGATCATAACCAATGAATACACACTTCTCTGCCTTGGGATCCAATTTCCCTCTTACTTGAGAAGGAATGTGAGCATAGGCTAAGCATCCAAAGATTTTACAATGCTCTAGACTAGGTCTTCTTCCATTCCACACTTCATATGGAGTGGTTCCATCTAGTGACTTAGATGGAAGTCTATTTATGAGATATGTGGCTGTCGACACAGCCTCTGCCCATAGGTAGTTCGGCAATCCCTTTTCGTTGAGCATGGACCTTGCAGCTTCGACGATAGCTCTATTCCTCCTCTCTGCTACACCATTGAGTTCGGGTGTATACCTTGTAGTGACTTCCCTTTTAATGCCTCTTTCATGCAAGAAGGCATCAAATTCAAAAGAGAAGTATTCTCCTCCACCATCTGATCTGAGTCGTTTCAAAGTCCTACCTGTTTGGTTTTCAACAAGAGCAATATACTTGTTAAAGCAATTAAACACTTCATCCTTGTGCTTCATGAAAAACAGAATGGTCCACCTGCTACAATCATCTATGAAAGACACATAATATCTTGAGCCTGATATAGATGGCTCCTTACTTGGACCCCACACATCCGTGTGCACTAGATCCAAAGGATTTTGATACATATATCCTTTCTTATTGAAAGGTTGTCTATGAGCCTTGCCGAGTTGACAAGCTTCACACTTATAAATCATGTGTTGCCTTGTGATATTAGGCAAACCAAGTACACTTTGGTCCCTGCAAATCTGTTTGAGTGTCCTCTCACCAATGTGAGCAAGCCTTTTGTGCCATATCTCCAACTCTGTTAGAGTTTGAGATCCATAGCTAAACAAAGCTATGTTCTTTGTATCTTCCACTTCAAAAGTGAAAAGCCTTCCTGTCTTTTCTCCTTTGGCAATCCTTCGAAAGCCTTGCCTTGGGTCTTCAACATATGCTCCAAATCGATTGAATCTAACCTGCAATCCTTTTTCAACAATCTGTCCAACACTTATTAAATTTTTGGTAATTGTAGGGACATACAAGACTTTGCTTAAGAGGTTCATATTCCCATCTGATGTCTTCACATTACCTATCTTCTCCACTGAGTGCTTTGTGTCATCTCCTGTCTGCACTTCATGCTTGTTATGAGGATCTTCCAAATCAGAAAGTAAAGCCACATTTCCTGCTACATGGTTCGAGCATCCCGAATCAATGTAAAATATGTGATCATCATCCTTACCCTTCTTCGTTGATAGATTCATAATCAATAATGAATCTTCTTGACTTTGGTCCTCTGCATAGTTATTGTAATCTCTTCTTCCTCTATGGCCACTTTGATAGTTGTTGTTGTTGTTGTAATTGTTGTTGTAGTAGTTGTTGTTGTTGTAGCCTCCATTGTATCTGCCTCTATTTGATCCATAGCCACCTCTATTGAATCCTCTTCCTCTTGAGTTCCTCGGGTTCCTGAAACATTCTTCAGTAGTATGGTTAGATAAGCCACATATGTTGCAAGGTTGAGACGATTGGAATCTCCCCCTGCCTTGCTTTCCACTTCTGCCTCTTCCTCTAGCTCGTCCTCTACCTGCAAAGTTTGCTTGGAAAGAGCTTCCTTCATCTTCATTCTTTCTATTCTTTGACTTGTCCTTGACCTTAGCTTTATCAGAATATAAGGCAGAAGTTTGATTACCTCTTGAGGACTCACCACCTTTGCTAATCTTTGCTTCATGAGTGAAGAGTTGGCCCATGAGTGTGTTGAGGTCGGGTACATGCATATCCATGTATAAATCCATGGCTGTTGTGAATGACTCCCACTTGTCGTCTGCTTTGATTCCATTCATGATTTGTCTTATGATTTACTCCTCTTCAATTACCTCTCCAATGCTTCCAAGTTGGTCAGAAATCTCCTTCATCTTTGTGACATAATCAGTCACATTTTGCTTCGGGCTTTTCTTCATTGTTGTGAACTCCATCCACAATTGGTTCTTCCTTGCTCGAGTGTTGGAAGAGAAGAAAGAAGCAAGTGCATTCCAGGTTTCTCTTGATGTCTTGCATCCCTTGACATGAGGTAAAAGAAAATCAGAGATTGAGTTTAGAATATAGGACCTTGCAAGTGCATCCTTCGAACACCAATTCGAAAGTCCTTCCACTTCTTCATGTGATGGTTGCCCTTTGTTCCTCATGGTTGGCATTGCTTCATCTCCGGATATGAATCCATATAGATTCCTCCCTTGAAGGTAAGCCTCCATCCTTAGAGACCATGCCGGATAGTTGTTTCGATCCAATTTGTCAATTGTTGAAGGAAATCCATCTCCCATGTTGCTTGACTATGCTCTGATACCACTGTGAAGAGAGATGGTGGATGCAATCCAAAGATGAGTAGGTGCCGCTACAACCAGCTTCACACCAGCCAACTGAGACTTCAGAGTTGATTAGTAGACCCTTTGAGCTTCCTAAATCCACCAAAATATCAGCCAAGTACTTTGGAACATGTATCCCAAAAGTTTAAGTCAAGACAGGCTAGTTGCGAAATGACTAGCTCCCAAAACTTGCTATTTTTGGACATACACCTGCTGGAAAAAATGAACAGTGCTCTCAACCTGGAAGGAATTAGAAAAATTCCTTTTGGGCATAGCAAATAGACTTAGAAAGCTTCCTATTCCAAGTTAAAACACTTCAAATGATGGACTGAGCACTGAGAACAAGTTTCATCAAGTTCTGGAACATTCCCACAATTCTCGGGGCTCTGCAGAGATAGACCAGTAAGCAGTAAAATGCAGATATCTCCAAAAGTATAAATCCAATGACCTTGAAAATGTATAGGTAGAAAGTAGAAAGTGAGAGCTATCCAACGCACTTTAAAACACTGAAAAAGGTTCAGTAAAACTCGAGATATGACCTTCTGAAGTTACTGCTCTGAGTGAGTATAGCAGAGAACAAAACAGAGAGGTAGATGATAATAAATGTATAGATTCACATATGATTACAACCACATTGGCAATGAATCTTTGCAGAATGGGAGTAGAATGATAGAGCTATGGAGTAAGCTCTTCAATCTCTACAAAATGACATGAAGTGGTCACGTACAAGGCTTGCTAATCGCCTCTTCCTTCTTGCTCCTTTTATAGCAATTCTTGGAGGGAGTTTTGAATTCGAATTTGAATGGCTCCACCTAAAAGTGATCCCCAAAGTTAGGAGAGATTCCCTCAGCTCAAAAATTCGTGATTTTGGTAGCTGGAGCCACGAATTTGCTTTTACATCATGGATGAGGTAAGCCATCCTTTTACTTTTTTCTTTTTCCATTTACAAGAGATAAAATGTACTCTTTTACAAGAGGTGTTCACATGACTACTCATGTGACTTACAAATGAGGATAATATCAAGCATATCAAGCATGTAGGCTTGGGCAAAATGCACCAACAGTTCTTCCATGGTTTTGCCACTGATGTCTCCTTCTAATAGGAAAATCATTCATTCCTTCTACTTCTCTTTCAAAAGGATTTGGGGAAGTGTGTACTCTCCTCCCTTGTTGTTGTTCAATATTAGTGTGATTTTCATTTTGTCTTGGCAAGTCTGGTTGCCCTAGGTTTCGTTCCCAAGGTCTCTTGTCTACAATCTACCCTAAGTCATTAGAGTTTTCTAGATCTTGTGAAAATATGTACACACATCCCTGTCTATCCTCATATCTACCATCCTTGAATTGTGCCACTAGCATTATATTTAAGGGAATTTCTAAGTTTCTCATCCTAATGAGAAACTTATGCATACCATCTTGATACACATAGGCTCCAAACCTATTTGTATACACGTACTTCCATAATCACTAGTTTCAGATGCTTCATTTGTTTCATTTAAATTTTCCATATTATTTGACTGTCTTAAATCCCTTTCTTGTAATTCTCCTACCGCTATCTCTATCTCTTTCCTTTTTAACTCTTGTTTATTAGGTATACACAATTTATTACCAGATCTCAAAATCATTCAATTATTTCATGATTCTATGAAAGGAATCGTGTTTTTCACGATTCTGTGAAGGGAATTGTGCGTTTGTCATGATTTTATGAAGAGAATCGTGTTTGTCACGATTTTGTGAAGAGAATCGTGTTTGTCATGATTCTGTGAAGAGAATCGTGTTTGTCACGATTCTTTGAACGTGTTTGTCACGATTCTTTGAAGAGAATCGTGTTTTTCACGATTCTGTGAAGACAATCATGTTTGTCACGATTCTTTGAAGAGAATCGTGTTTATCACGATTCTGTGAAGAGAATCGTGTTTGTCACGATTCTTTGAAGAGAATTGTGTTTGTCACGATTCTTTGTTCCCAGAAAATCATGATTGCTCACAATCGTTAAAAACACGATTTTCTTATGAAAATCATATTCTAGGAATCGCGATTTTGAGTTTAGTCACAGAATTGCGATTCTGTGCAGCTTCTTGTAATTTTTTGGTTTTTTATTTTTTGAGTTCTTATTACACTATCAGAAGCGGCTATTCAAAACATTATCATGCAACAAAGAACATTCAACTAAAAAACAATTTTTCCGTCAAAGAGGTCAAAAAAACAGAAAAATGCGATTCTGTGTGTTCAACAGTTTTTTTGTGTTTTCTGATCCTTTTCCAAAATTTTGAACTTCAATTTATGCAAAAACTTGATGTGAAGAAAATTACCGTGTTGCTTGATCAAAA
The DNA here is from genome assembly GCA_020310875.1 of Ceratopteris richardii. NCBI lineage: Eukaryota > Viridiplantae > Streptophyta > Polypodiopsida > Polypodiales > Pteridaceae > Ceratopteris > Ceratopteris richardii. Next base: position 123,185,708 of record CM035406.1, read on the forward strand.
AATGTCCAAAAGCTTTGTGATTGCAAGAAGTAGTGATTTTGATTGCTCTTCCCACTCACTCTCTCACTCAAATGAATGGTTTTTTTGAGATTTTAGGCTTTTATAGACTTCAGACAATTGTGATTGTGAGTGATTTTCACAATTTTGAGTTCCCACCTTTATGATTCTTATTCTTTTACAATTTTTGTTGTTTTATTTAAAAAATCTTATCCCTTCCAAAAAAATTTGCCCGCTTTCTTCGACTCATGAAAATCGCGATTTTGTGTCCAATTCTCAAATTTGATTACTTGATGCTCAATTCTTACTAAAATTTTGAAATTTTGATTTCCTTCACTTATGCAACTTATGAAACCTTTTAAAATTGCTTACCTTAATAACCCAATAGTGCAACTAAGTCAATTTCTTTATCTTACTAAAAATCGCAATTCTGAGTTGAGAATCGTGTTTTTTCTGAACTTCCCTACTTTTGCACTTTTTGACTTTTCTTCCCTCCTGGTCTTCTCCAATGTTCTTCACCAACTCCAGATCAATTGTCACCTGCAATTATACACCACCAAACTCATTCAAAGAGATTAAAATTTGAAAAAAATTAAACAGCAACTTTTTATTCTAAATATTTTTTATTTTTCTTTCAATTTTTGGATTTTTCTTCCTCTTATCTTCCTTCACCATCCACACCAAACCTCCTGCAAATTTTCCTTAGTAAAAAGAAATTTTTTTGGATTTTTAATAGATTTTATGAATTTTTTTAGTATTTTAATCCCTAAATCAAGGAAAACACTTCACTTAGGGTTTTCTTCTTTCAAGATCCATTGATCTTTTGTCTCGTGATTCGTTATACTCTTTTATGCTTACAATCTAACAGTTTTGGAAGTAGAGCTTTTCAAGAAAATATGTGTTAAGAAGTACAAGTATCAATTTATGCAAAGATAAACTCAACACTTTTTTTTTTCAAGTGACAAATGAATCTTTTATCAAGACTATTATTTTACCTTAGATAAACAAATGGATCAATCAATTTGCACATAGCTACTTTACTTGACTTTCCTCATTGCAACCATGTCATCTTTTCCAAGATTTGACAAATTTTGCTTCGTACTTGGTCAAAAAGCAATCTACTTATGCAAAGATAATCACATTTTATCTTTCCTTTAACAACCTTGATTCAATTTTTGTTCACACACCTGCACTTTACTCTTAAAAGGTATGAGCAACTATCAATTTGCAAAAATTTCACAACTTCTTTATCTCAAAAGGTTAATTCATGCTTTCGTTTCCCAAAAGACAAGCAAAGAAACCTACCTTTTCAGTTTTTCTTTCTTGATTATAGAGTAGTACCTTTTCAATGTGTTCAAATACCATCAACAATGGAAGATCCAGCAAGGTCCAAGACTTCAATGAAGCTTTTGCTTTGTTCCTCGACAACGATGACAAAAAATGTTTGTTGTTACCCTTTGGAGTTGTCCTCTCCAATCATTATAGCACAAAAGATCAACTTAAAATCTTTAAATTGTCAATTCGAGAAGTATGCAAAGACCACAACCCCTTCTAGTTAATGGAATCCAAGAATAAGAGTTGAGATGATTGTTTTTATGAGAGATTTATGAAGAAGGAAGGAAATATCTAGGGTTTTGATTATCTTGAGTTCTACAAAAGCATTTTCAATGATCTTTGTGCCTAAAGTGTGCCATTTTCATAGTAGAATACAAATATGAAGTCAAATTTCAAAAACAGTACCAGTATCACACAGACGAGACAATCGTGATTCTGTAAAAATTGCAAATCTCCAATTCCAGCTTTGTTCTTCTGCACTTTCTTACTCAATACACTGAGAATCATCCATCTTCATTCACCTCACTCAGAAATACACAAGGAAAGTTCACAAGTTCCATGGATTACACAATGATAAGACTCAATAAATCAAGAGAAAGATCATGAAAGGAGAAAACACGATTTTCTGTAGGAAAGCTCTCACATTACTTGGATAGCATCAAAATAATACAACCAACCTCTTCAAAATAGAAGAAATTATCTTTTATACTTTTGCAAGTGTCACTTTTCACACTTGAATTTTGGTCCTTTTCACCTTCTATTCTAAAAATATGCTATCTAACAGCTTCCAAAAATTCTAGGAAAAATACATATGATCCTATTTTACATGAGGAAGACTCTTCCTCAATTTTTAAATCATTTGTATAAATATTTCTACAAATTTTTGACATTTTACAAATAGTTTTCCTTCAAAAAAATGCTTCCTCTAACAGGGAGTCTCACAAGTGGTGCCTGAAAAGATGCGGATACTTATGTCACATCATCGTGACAATGCATCTAGTCCTCTTCTTATAATTGTATATGTTGATTTTAATAACCTTGTGTTCAAGTGTAGATGTGTCACTTACATTCAACACAAATCATTAGCCACTCAAATCAACGAGGACCATAATACGTATATAGTTACATACACACCATGCAAATACAAAGACATATATATACACACACATGCATAAATCTCTCTCTCTCTCCCTCTCTCTGTATATATATATATATATATATATATATATATATATATATATATATATATATATATATATATATGTGTGTGTGTGTGTGTGTGTGTGTGTGTGTGTGTGTGTGTGTGTTTGTGTGTGTGTTTGTGTGTGTGTAGGTTCAAGAATATCATTCAAAGGAGGAAAAATGTCATGCAGAGGAGAAACATTGTGTCTAGTCCTCTTCTTATCATTGTATATGTTGATTTCAATAACATCATCTTCAAGTGCAAATGCATCACTTACATTGAACACAAATCATTGACTACTCAAATCAATGAAGACCATATAATAGTAAAGTTTGAAAATAAACATAAATATAATAGGATTCTAGGTATACAAATATAGAAGAAAAGTGTATAAAAATATAGACTTATACAAATGTAGTATGCTTTAATGTAGATTTCAGTGTGCATATATTTGATAAAAGATTCAACCACCTCCTAGCTAGGTGACTCTCCTCCCAACCTTATGCCTCTCTATATATAGCTACTCAAATAAAAAGGGACCATTATGCATATATAGATACATACACATCATGCAAATACACATACATATATATAAAACACACATGGAGATACATACACATCACAAACACATGCATACATACACACATTTATACATATACATGCATACACAGTTGCAAACTCACATGTATATATCACAAACGGTTATGATATCTCTGTGTTCATGTGTCAACCCTTATTAGAGGAGTGTGACCCTAGTGATATTATAGAAGAAAAGGAGAATGATGATGATCTAGAGTCCATTGTGATGGATAGGTGCTTTAACTCAGAGAAGCACTATCTAGAAGACATGGGAGTATTTACCCAAAAAGAAGCAGAACCTCTCACAAGCATTAAAACTATAAATTCAAAGGATGGAAGTGAAGCTGGTAAAAAGAAAAAGAAAAGAAAAGCAGTGAAACAAGAAGAGGAGGAAGCATTATTCAAAGTACTAGAGAATTTCAAGAAATATGAAGTTGAAGACCAAACAATTTTGGTACGAATGCCTAAAAGAGAGTCCCTAACAGGAGAAGCATATGATAATAAAGAAAAGACCAAAAAGATTGTAATAACTATTGAAGGAAATGAAGAGCAATATATGTACATAAGAGAAGACCTAAGCGCAAAAGAAGAAGCAGAGCTTGTAGCTTTATTAAGGGAATATAGGGACGTGTTTGCATGGAAACTATAGAGACTTGAAAGGAGTAGATCCAAAAATATGGAAGGAGTAGACTTGAAAGGAGCATCGGCTGTCATGATCCCCATGACAGCTGATGCTAAGCCCACCAAATAGAAGCCCTACACATATAATGACACTTATGCAACCAAGATAAAAGAAGAAATCGATAGATTGATTGAAGCTGGATTTATCTATGAGATTGAGCACACTCAATGGGTGTCCCCCATTGGAGTAGTGCCCAAGAAGAATGGGAAGTTGTGAGTGTGTATTAACCTTAAAAAAGTTAATGCTGCTATGATTAGAGATAGTTATCTACTTCCAATCACTTAACATTTTTTGGAGCGTGTTGCGGGCAAGGAAGTTTATAGGTTTCTTGATGGATTTTCATGTTACAATCAAGTAGCTATTGCCCCTGAAGATCAACATAAAATGGCCTTTGCCACAGAGTGGGGAATCTTTACATTTCATGTGATGCCATTTGGGCTCACAAATGCACCTCCAACATTCCAAAGGCTCATGTGTCATGTCTTCAAAGAGTTCTTGTGAAAGAGCTTACAAGTATATGTGGATGATTTATGTGCTCATTCCCAAGAAAGACGACTCCACGTCCTTGAGCTCAGATAGATTTTCAACAAGTGTAGAGAATATTGAGTGTGTCTGAACCCAAAAACATGTGTGTGTTCATGGTATGACAAGGTAAAATATTAGGTCACATTGTTTCTAAGAATGGAATCTCAACAGATGAAGAAAAAGTAAGAGACATAGCGGAGTTGCCAAGGCCAAGGAATGTTAAAGAGGTACAAGCCTTTATGGGCCATTGTGGATATTATCGTAGATTTATCCACATGTATGCAATCAGAGCTAAGCCTCTTTATGCCTTGCTGACAAATTTTGAGTGGAATGATGAATGCAAAAAATCCTTTAACACTAGTTCTGTACTAGGATACTTGAGTGTCCTGGGACACTTAAGTGTCTTGCTTTTACACCAAATTGATTGATTTTTCTTGATAACACCCTTGAGGCTTTGATGGCATACTCACTTGGATTTGATAGCCCACATCATGTACTTTTAGAGAAAAATATAATCTTTAACATTTTACAACTTTAAATGGGTTATTAAATGAAGAAGAAAATAAGAATTTTTTAAAACTCAACTTTTAGCATAATTGAAAAAATAACACAATTCAAAAATTTTGACAAATTGGATATGTTTTAGGAAATGGAAAGCTATTCATGGACTTTGGCAATGTAAAGCAAGTGTCTAGAGATCTCTAGAGAAGGTTGAACACTTCTATAAGTCATAAATATGGACTCAAAACTTGTCTTCTCTAGATCACTACCATTTATCGCACCTTTTTAAGAATGGCTCACTATAATTTGTGTGTAAGTGAGATTGGAGAGAATTGGTAGGTTATCAAAGGATAACCTTCATAATAATTGAATGCATATTTTTATTCAAAGTTAGAATGCCTCTGCTTTGAACTAGTAGCCATTGCATTTGGCGCTGACTTTCATGTTGAATTGGCAAAGCATATATTTCTATGTTCATGAAAAGAACATAGCTCCAAAGGTGGAATAAAAACTTATGATGAAAAATAATAATGATTTAAATGCTATTCTAAGTATTAAACCTTCCAAAATATGCTTTCATGCCATGTTTCATTCTTAGTCTCGTCAAATAATATGTGATCCACAATGGTGATTGTGATAAGAATGAAAAAAATGGGCTTACATATTTCATTTGACAAAAAGAAGATGGAATCCATGATGGAAATAATGAAATGTTTTCAAATGATCCTTATCATTTTATGATATCAAAGATTATATCAAAGGCTTTTGAGTATTGTTTTTAGTATGTGTTGATGTGTGCAAGGGATTGTGTGTTTATGCAGATAACAACTATCAAAAAAATATTTTTTACTAAATATGTTAGAACTATATATTCTTTTGATTCTATATGTATGTGACTCTTGTTTCTTGGTAGGAACTAGTTTACTTTCTTGGATATCAAGCCAAATGTTTGTAATTTGGCATTATTCCAATTGGATGTTAATATTTGTATGTGGATATATTGGTTGGTGTCCACGCATATATCTACTTTGTTTGGTGTATATAGATCTAAAAAACCTGGTTGATTTTTAGAGATTGGTAGTTCCCTTATGTGTACACCTTGTTTGATGTCTTATTTCTTTCTTCATGTGAAGAAACAGGATCTCTTCCATAACTGTACATACTTTGTTATGTGTCCGCAAACTATTCATGATTGTATCTGTAAAATTTGGTTGATGCCCGCACATCAAAAGATTCTTGGTTGTCTCTAAAGATGTGAAAATTTTTGTGGATTTGAATAAATTATTTAGCCCTGTATATCTAAGCTTTGGTTTTTTATGTCACACATTTTCTACTTGGTAACTTGAATGTGTACACCTTGGATGATGTCCATAAATTCTTTTGAGTCATATATCTAGGCTTTAGTTTTTTATTTTTGGTGACTAGAGTCATAGCAGTTGATTTTATATGTGTATACCTTGGTTGTTGTCTTCATACCTATTTTGATTGTTGGCACATTTGTACACCTCTATGCATTCCCATAAGTTTGTTTGAACCACGTTTAGAAGTAGTTGTTGTTTTTGGTGTCAAAGTCAAAATAATTGATTTTATTTGAATGGAAATGATTGTTCTAAGTGAATTTGAGGTTCATACTATTTGATCTATGTTTCAAGGAATGTGTATATTTTTTTCTTTCATATGATGAATGTTTTTCTTTTGATAAAAACACATTTGATTAGCAATTTTCATCTTGTTCACTACCATAGCATCTTGAGGGGCTATTTACATGAACAAGAAACATGATTTATTGTGTTTTATAATTTTGGATTAACCTTTGAATTACATTTAATATGTGTGTTAAAGGATTTTCTCGAATTCTGAAGATCTTGGTGTGTTGTCCTACTTCTTGGGCATTGAGTTTATACATACAAAAACAGGTATATGGATGTCGCAAAGGAAATATGCCTTGAAAATGTTGCAAAAGTATGGAATGGCTGATTGTAAGCCAATTTCTATGCAATTAGATGAGCGCTTGAAGTTGGATACTACATCAGGTGAAGCATTGGAAAATACTACTATGTATAGGAAAATTGTGGGAAGTCTTATATATCTTACAATTACAAGGCCTGATCTAAGCTAGAACCCACTGTTGCTTTGTCGATTATAGAGGCTGAGTATAGAGGTGCTGCAATGGCAGCATATGAGGCATCATGGCTGGAGATGCTACTTGTAGACTTAGGTGTGGAAGTGCAAAAACCTATAACCATCTATTGTGATAATCTTAGCAGCCTACAACTAGCACGGAACCCTATTTTTCATGCTAGAACAAAGCATATCGAGGTACATTATCACTTCATCAGAGAGAAGGTGTTAGCAGGTGATATTGATCTTGTTTATGTGAGAACAGATGAGCAGGTTGCTAATATTTTCACTAAAGCACTTCGAGCAGAGAAGCTGAAGAAGTTTCAAAAGATGCTTGGATTAGAGGACATGGTGTTGAGCTTGAGGGGGAGTGCTGAGATATCAAGCTCAACATGTGATGATCCAGGATGACACGTATCACTTTTTCATTTCTTTGACATGTATAGTGATCACACCAGTATATGTCAGGGACACTTCATTGAGCTTTATTAGATTTATCTACAGAGAGTGATGGCACTTTTTTTCTTGCCAATCACTCATTTGCGAACATTAGGTTTTTCCTTATGTATTGGTCTTTATATATTGCAGTACTTGTATTCTTGTTTAAGGTCATTTTTGTACATTCCTTTTTATGTAATAGAAGAAGAAGAAGAAGAAGAAGAAGAAGAAGAAGATCATTCTTCCTTGCATGAATCTGAGTGTGTGCTTCCCTTTGATTGTGAGAGTGTGTGTGTGAGCTCACTTTCTTATCTCCTGCCTTGTGACATATATGTTGTAAAGAAGTTTAGACACTACCTTTTGGCCAACTAGTTCAAGTTTTTCACTCATCATCAAGCCTTATTATATCTGGTCAATAAACCTTGCAATATAGGGTGCTTAGTAAGATGGTTCCTCTTACTAATGAAGTATGATTTTGAAGTGGTTATTAGGAAAGGTAGGACCCACCTCAGGGTAGACCATCTTTCTCGCATCACTTCAGGAGAGTCACTGCAAGGAGTGTCTGATGAAATACCTACTGCTTATCTATTCAATTTAGAAGGTGTCCCTAAATGGTCAAATAAGTTGGTACCTCTCCTAACCTTTGGACCTGCAAATAAGAATGTGAGAACGAAAAAAGAAGTTGTAAAATCACAAAACTATCAAATGTTGGTAGGAAGCATGTACAAACAAGATACGGAGGGTGCAATATCTTGTTGTGTAGAGGATGATGAACATAGTAGTTGGTTGCAACAAGCTCATGAAGGATTTCTAGGAAATCACTATTCCAAATAGCAAACATTGCAAAAACTAAAACATTTAGGAGTATATTGGCCTAGTATGGACAAAGAAATACATGAGTCGATTAAGAATTGTCCAATGTGCAAAGAGAGAACCCTAGTGGAGCATGCTACCCTTTATCATGTGTCATTAATTCCAGATTGGAGTGCTCCATTGGTAGAATTTATGAGATCGGGAACACTACCTAGTGAGGCTAGTCTAGCAAGAAAATGGAGCATGGAGCAAGAGGCTTAGGACTATGCCTCAGTTGGATAAAACCTATACCAAAGAGGCAAAGATGATTACCTAAGATTGTGCATTCATGAATTGGAATATTTGAAAATCTTAGAAACTGCACACACTGGTGTTGCAGGTGGACACTTTGGGCCTGACCGAGTAATTAAGACCATTCTATTCTCAAGACTTTGGTGGCCCACTCTTCATATGGATGCACATACCTATGTGAAGACATGTGATACCTACTAACATGCACAATATCCGATTAGGAAAGATGAGATCCCTTTGAGATCAATGATGAGAGGATGTGCATTCTCAAAGTGGGGTATAGAATTTGTAGGTCCTATTAACCCCCCAGCTAGAAACTCCCATGCAGAGTACATTATTGTAGCCATAGATTACCTTACAAAGTGGGTAGAAGTAGAAGCCACTACGAAGAATGATGCTTAGACAAGGGCTAAGTTCTTATTTGAGAATGTGTTCACTAGATACACATTACCAATAGAGTTACTAAGTGATAGAGGTACACACTTCTTGAATGAAGTTATTGAAAACCTTCTCCAAGAATTCTTGGTGATACATAAGAAGTCTGATCCCTATCATCCACAAGCTAATGGACAAGCCTAGAGCATAAATAAGATCCTATGTAATGTATTGACAAAACTGGTAAACAATAAACACTCTGATTGGGATACACAACTTCATCATGATATTTGGGCTTATTGAGCTGCCTATAAAATGGTACTCAGTGCCACCCCATTTCAGATGATCATTGGACAAAATGTTGTGCTCCCATTAGATTTCCTAATCCTAGCATTAGAAGTAGCACAAGAGCATGAGTGGAATGGACACGATTTGCCCTCCAGGATCCTTGATCTAGAATGCTTAGGTGAGACAAGGCTACAAGCGGAATATATGCTGCAAAGAAAAGACAAAAGTCTTATTTTGATGCACATATCAAGGATAAAGGATTGAAAGAGGGAGACCTAGTGTTGGTTTATACAATCAAACAACATGCCTGAAAATTGGAGAAGCGGGGATATGGATGATCATTAATAGAATTTCCACTAATGGTGTGGTTCAATTGGCCACTCTCGAAGGTGACATCTTGCCAAATTATATAAGTGGATGTCGAGTCAAGCTATATCAAGAACCTCTTACAGAGGATATGCTAATGAGACTCAAAACTGCGAAGACACGGAAAGAAGAAGAGTTAAGGGTTAGAGAAGAAGCACAAGTAGAGGCTAAAGAGCATATTAGGCAAAATAAGTTAAGGCGACTAGGCCTAGATGTTAATCTCAAATCCTCACGATATCACATGGCCATGTGCAAAACATCAGGTGCAATTGCTTCCCGAATACTCGATCACCATCCATTTATGACCATAGATGTAGGAAAAAAAATGTAAGGACTGTAAGAGTGTTGATTGACTCGGGTGCAAGAGCTAGTGCAGTTAGAATTTCTTACTGCCAAAATATGCAATTGAACATCAATCCAATAGAAGCCTATCTCATAGGGTTGGGAGGTGTGGAAACCCCTTGTTTGGGTGAGGTGGAGTTTCCTATCTACATTCAAGATGTCCAAATGAGACAAAATGCTAAGTGTGTCAAGATGAGGATCTTACGGAACCACTTGTCTTGGGTCAAGATTGGATCTATGACCATGTAGTCAACTTAAACCTCAAAAATCAAATTCTTCAAGTTTGGGTACATGACTAATGCATTACAATAGAATTAGAGAATCACATGCTCACAAATCTAGGTGTCACACATTCTCTTAGTTCTTCTAAGGGTAATCTTAGAGAAGAAGATGTAGTATGTGTTCAAAGCTCTATGATGCAAAAGGATGCTGCCTCCAACAAAAGAGTCGAAGACCCATTGAGACTTCCTTCTTTTACAAAGTCTTAGCCATCTGTAGCAGTTCAAGTACACAAGCAAAAGAAATAGTACAAGACAACTGCTGTATCAACTAGACAAAGAGATTTCAAGAAGGAAGTAGTTTGGAGCATGAAGCAGATTACAAAAGGGAGAGCAACCAATTACACTAGTGCAGTCAAATTTATTATTGGAGAAGCAATGGAGAAAGCCAGGACAACAAGTACTCGAAGAACAAAGATATCTATCTCAACAAGCCCTCCAAATTGGGGTACCGAAGTAATCAAGGAAGGCCAACCACACTACGATACAAATGTGGGTGCCTAAGACATTAGCTATATCTCAACAAGGGCAATTAGGAATGTGGGTGCCAAAGGAACTATAACATACACAAAACCCTAGGCTCTTCCTCACAAGAAAAGTCTCAACAAAGAAGCCACAGAGAGGCAAGGGTCAGAACCAAGCACAGAGATCAAAAGAAGATCAACTCACTGCTCTGGCAAAAGTAATAAGACAAGCAACAAGTGTATGGGTTTGGAAGCCAAAAGCACCGCTAGGCCCCAAAGAACCGAAGAGCCAACCACGAGGGATACAAAATGTAAGAAATCAGCCAAGGATGAATAGGCGAGATGGCATCAACATCCACAAGTAACATCAAAAGCCTCGACAAGCAAAAACCATGTGCTCCTTGCACAACCTTGTCTTTTGTACCATTCAAGCCATGCATTTCTAGAGTATGCATTAATATAGGGCCACATCACATGGCCGTGCATAGACACAATTGAGAATCCCATGCACATGAGATATCTTTGACATATGTAAATTATTTTCTTGATACTAACATATGCCTTCTTGTTTTGTGACATTGTTCCCTAAAAAAAGGGAGAGGGAGAGAGAGGGAGAGAGAGAGAGAGAGAGAGAGCTTGTTCCTAGGTTTGGCTCATGGAACATGAATGAGTCATGCTTTGTTGAAGGTGGAACCATTGATTATTGGGCATTTATTAGTTTTGGCAGAAGTGTGTCGTGGCTAGCAGACGATATTATTGCTGCCATCGGGCTTATCTGGTAGACGTCGATAACTTGGCATGAACATGGCATCCACAACTATTGTTCCCCCTTACCATGGTAGGAAGGAGGAGCTTGAAGGTCCACAAATTGAGCGATGCTTAACTACTGTACGTACAAGAGTATCCAAGGAGATATCTGCAAGGGGTAGTTCTAGTACCTTGCAAATCCTTGTATGTATAGTGGGTGAGAAGACTCCTCCTTATGGTGAGCTAAAGAGAATATGTGAAAATAAGCTTGGTGTAGTTACCCAATGCTGTTTGTCAAGGAATATAAAGAAATTCAATTCTCAGTATTTGGCAAATGTTGCTTTGAAGAGAGGGGACAAGACCAGATGCTCGAAGAATCTCATCAGTGGACCATCAACAAGGGCATTCATCGACAACGATAGACCAGCCAAGGATCCATCACAATGATGGGTGTACAACATGAAGAGATCTGCATCGATTGACCATTCACCATGGTAAGAATATCCTACTTGGGCAACATTATAACAATCATAGATTAGGAAACCTTTTTGTCAGCATGCCCTTGAGCAATTAGCTCAAGACCCACAATTTTTTTGCACCACATATTTTGAAATGCATTCCTCGAGTATGCATGAATAGGGCCATATTACAAGGCCGTCCACAAGGCACATACTTTCTTCAACCCATGCATTGACAGACTAACCCATTACTCATTATGGGTTACGAGTACTTGGCATGGCTACTATGAATACCATGTTTGAATGACCCAGAGGACATTAAGGTTACAACAACAATAGCAACAAAGCAATCCATTACCGATAGACACTCCAAATCAACATGGAGAACCTCTTTTGAGCACCTGGCAACTTTTGAAAGCTCACAAATATATCTTCATGCAAGAATCCAAGAACGAAGTACATACCATGGAACTACAACTTGCAAAAGGCTCCCTCTGACAAATGAAGAATTGGACAATTGACCTTGCTACATGTGGATGACAGACCGCTCTTGTTGATACATGATGGACATTACCTTTCAAGGTACTATAGGAAATACCCACTCCAACAAGGGTCTGTTAGGGACGACAGACTCGAGAGGGGGGGAGTGTTGGAACTCAAGGTCAAGCACAAGCATGGAAGCACATCAAAAAAGTGAACACGCAAGAAGAGGGAGCAAGTAGGGAGCTCCAAGTACATGTCAAATTTTCAGAAGAAATCCCTATAGAAATAGTGATTTTCATTACTAAAAACCATTGTAAATACCACAATTTTGCAACTACATTTTGTTCAAGCCAAGGTCTCCTTGAGCTTGAGGATTATTAGAAGTATCATCCTACCAAATTTTATAATTTTTAGACTTTGTTTGAGCCCTCAAATAAGCCCTAGAACCTAATTTTTAACTAGGTTGGACACTAGGTCTGGACAAGGCCAAAACTAGTGCAAAAACTATAAAAAGAGCTAGAGATCTTGTTTTTGAGGTTAGCTTGTTGTAGACTTGACCTTTTGTAAGAGAACTCTTTTGTAATCAAAGCTTTCCATTGTTCCTCTCTTTGATCTTGCCTTGTGTGCGTGTGTGTATATGTGTGTGCATGCTAGTGTGCTTCTCACTCACACATTTATGCCTCCACATGCCCATGGTCTTCATAATAGTCCTCACATCTCCGTGGATTGACAAGTAAAGGAGGTGCTGCTTATGCTTGAGCTATATATGTTCTTTTCATTGATGATGCTACAAGATATATAACTCTGTATGTTTTGAAGGAAAGATCAGAAGTGTTTGGAACTTTCAAGCATTTTCATGCATATGCAGAGAGAATCACATGTCAAAAGCTTAAGAGATTGAGGTCTGATGGAGGGAGAGAATACTTCTCCCAAGAGTTCAATGATTATCTTTGGAATGCAGGTATTAAGAGAGAAATAACCTGCAGGTATACGCCACAACAAAATGGTGTAATAGGAAGAAGAAACAGGACTTTGGTTGAGTTTTCTAGAGCTATGCTCAAGGAGAAGAATTGTCTAAATTATCTTTGGGTTGGGACTATAAATACAACTACATCTCTTGTGAATAGGTTACCGTGTACAACTCTAAATGGAATGACTCCATATGAAGCTTGGTGGGGTAAGAAACCAACACAAGATCATTGTAAAGTTTTTGGATCAGTTGCATATGCTTATGTGCCATCAGAACTTAGACATAAACTTGAACCAAAGGCAGAAAAATATGTGTTCATTGGTTATGATGAAAAGCAGATGGGTTACAGCTTGTGGAATCCTTCAACCAAACAATTTCTTGTTTCTAAAGATGTTACATTTGATGAAAAGAAAAGTTAGTATGCAGATCAAAGTCATACAGTTGAAGAATTTGAAGAAGAGTAAGAAGATGTGAGAAAGGAAAATCAAGTGTGCACGTGAATGGAGATGAAGAGTAAATGCAAGCAAATACATCCAAAAGTGGATTAATAAGAAGAAATGAAGAACCTCCTATATTTTATGAAGAAATGTATCCAGACACACATGAAGAATGTGAACCAAGGAGGTCAAGTTGGACAAGAGGGCAACTAGAAAGGTGTTGATATATTTAGGTAGTGATGTGTGTGAACACTCTAGGACTACCGGGTCACTTTTTTCCCTCTTTAGGAGGTTTTTTTCCCTTGGATTGTATATACTTCTACTTCCCTAATGGGCTACTTATCTTTGTACATTCTAGTGGTAATACAATCAGTATTGTGTGTTGTGCTCCAAGCTTCTTCTTCCTTGTGCTTCCATAGACGTCTAACTCCAACAATTGGTATCAGAGGAGGTGGCCGCTTCATCTAGGGCATCATTGACACCTCCCTGGTTGCAATCTCACAATCGCATGATTTTTGGTGAGCATACTCAGGGTGTTTTCGAGATCAAAACAGCTTTGATGTGTGGTGCCAAAATCACAATCTGAGCTCGTTTCGATCTCCAAACACACTATTGTAGTGCTTGTGTAGGCTATTTCATCTTTTTGTCAGTTTTTGCATTAGCCAAGATTGGCTTGGTTGTTAAATTTGTTGATGCTAGATGTACAGTTCATGATCTATCAAATGGCGACATGATTATTGCTTCTGGCATTTTATGCTTTGGGTTGTATAAGCTCATAGACTATGAAAGATCCGTGAATGATTTGGCATTTGAAATACATGATTCTCAAGCTATTTTAGATGCAAAGCTTTGGCATGCATGCTTTGGTCATCTGAACTTTGCTAGTCTGCTATGCCTGCAGAAATATGAAATAGTATCCTCTTTGCCCAAACTTGAGGCACCCGGTAAACATGTATGTGAAGGTTGTATTTTGGGCAAAATGCAACGTTCCTCATTCCCAAAAGATGGCACAGTTTAGGCTACTCAAAAATTGCAGCTAGTCCATAGCGATGTCTGTGGTCCTATACAGACACCTTCTTTTGGAAACTATCTTTACTTTGTGACTTTCATTGATGATTTTTCCAAGCATGCATGGGTATATCCACTCAAAGCAAAGTCCAAAGTTTTTATGTGCTTCAAATTGTTTCTAGTTTTGGCTGAAAATCTGTCAACATGTAAAAATGGGCACCCTTCATTTTGATGGAGGGGGGTAATATATTTCTTCTATCTTTAATGCATTTTTGTCTGAATGTGGGATAAAACACCAATGCATTAGGGGAAAAAATGAACCCTGCATGGGCCTTTTAGATTAAGGAGTGATTAGGAATGGACCAATGAGAAGAGGGTGGTGGCCACAGTCTAGTCCCTTAATCATATAGACTAGGCATAGGCTTCCCTTGTTTTTGTGTGGTTAAAGAGGAGAAAACTGGTAAGAACTCGTGGTTTTGCTCATTTGGATGGTTTTGAAGTCCTTACAAATGCATTGTAGCCCTTGGATTAGCTCAAAGATCCAAAGGATGAGGTTGAATTGCAAAAGTCAAGGCATCCTTCCATTTGGACCCTTGGATTGGGAAGGCTTTCAATGGCTAAGATTTGAGAGAGGACCAAAACGGCACCTTTCAACATACACCATCAGATTCAGCCTCACATCGGACGGCGCACGTCAAATTTTGGGAGTGGTAGGCGCTTTCAATGTGGTCCATTAGATCTCTTTAAGATCTAAAGGTGGATATTCAAGCTCTAGAATCTCAAGGCGTGTTTTGTCCATGA
>CM035406.1:123206189-123218689 GCA_020310875.1 Ceratopteris richardii
AGCCCAACCAACCAATGAAGGAAAATTAGATCATCCAATTGCCTATGCGAGCAGACAACTAAATCAAGCTGAAAGGAATTATACCACTACCAAGCGAGAAGGATTGGGAATGGTCTATGCAGTTAAAAAATTTAGACACTATCTCTTAGCCAACAAATTCAAGTTCTTCATAGACCATTAGGCTTTACTGTACCTAGTCAATAAGCCCTGTAACACGGGAAGATTAGTAAGATGGTTCCTACTATTAATGGAGTTCGACTTTGAAGTAATAGTAAAAAAAGGAAATACCCATGTAAGAGCGGATCACCTTTCAAGGTTAACACACAGAGAACCACCAAGTGGAGTACCCGATGATCTGCCAGACACTTATTTGTTTAATCTAGAAGTTTGTCCAAAATGGGCAGAGAAACTAATTCCTATACTCACTCATGGTCCACAACACTCAATTAATAAGGAGAGTAAAAAGGAAATCTTACAATCAAGGAACTTGCATATTATTGCGGGAAGCGTGTACTATAAGGAACCCAACAGAGTATTGCTAAGATGTGTTGAGGAGGACGAACAAATGAAGTTGATTGAATAAGCACATGTGTGTTGGTGCAGACCAATCATCAATTGAAGATTTGAAAGACAAAGGATGGAGATGAGATCAAGTTTTGAAGCAAAGAAGATGGCTACATTCACAGGATGAATGATATGTACACATGTACATTAGTGAAGACATAGATCACTTAGAGTTTTTTTTAATAGTCATAAATTTGTACATATTTGCCTATAAATACTTGGAAAAAATGTCGGGGCAATAGAGAAGACAATAGGAGATCATGAGAATAGTGTATTGAGAAGTTGAGAATGTCATTAGACATATGTGAAGTGAGTTGAATTCTCTATCCTCACTCAGTTGTAAAATTCTGAGAAATAGAAGGAAAAATTGCGCCCGATTTTTCTGTGTTTTCTCCCTGTGTGATAGATCTTTTGTGAATTCCTTTTGGAGATATCTAAGTCCATAGTTAATCAATCTATGGCTAGAGTTTGAGAGTCTAATTGTGATCAGGCTAAGAGAATTGTGTGCAGGAACATTTACATGTGAGAAAGTACTCATTGGTTCCTGAAACAGGCGCAAATTTTGATCTTAATGATTTGATCATTTCTCACTCCACAGTTTAAAGTTTTGTGCAAGTAAGCGCTTAATCTTTAAGTTGAAAGGTAAACTACTCGTGGCTAGAAGCATTTGCTTAAATGGGTTCTATGCTGAGAGAATTAAAGTTAAGAAGTTAGGGGTGTCCAAATCGACTTCTCAGAAGTGCAGATTTAGACATAGCTGACTTGCTAAGTAGATTCTTAAGATCTACTAAACCTTTTGAAGTAATTTAACTTGGAGAAGGTGCGCAATCTTTAGGGGACACCTTGTGCAAAGTTTCATAAAAAACTTTACACATTTACTCAGTCAATGAGCAAGATCTATACAGCAGACTATCTGAGGAATTTCCTTCTTCACAGTTTAGTCAAGAAATTGATATTTGGTCATTGATATCTTAAATTGGTGAAGGTTTTGACTTACTCTTGATATAAAGGTGTTCTAAATACAAGAGTAGGTTGTTCTTTTGGAGATTAACACTCTCCATCAATGTGAACAAATGGAGGACACACAAGGGAACTCATGGAACCATTAGGGAATTAAAATGATTAGGAGTATACTGGCCTGACATGCCTAAGGATGTCCATGATTACGTAAGTAACTGTGCAGAATGCCAGGAGACAGTCCTAGAGGATCATACATCCATACCTTTCTCAACGATAACACCCAATTGGAGTAAAACATTGGTAAAATTCCTAACGACAAGAGAACATGAGGAAGGAGTTAGCTTGGAAAGGAAACGATCCCTAGAAGAGTTGAGCAAGGATTATGTTCTCATAGGAAGAAACTTGTTTAGAAGAGGAAAAGACAACCAATTACGATTATGTGTTCATGAAGGAAAGTATTTACCCATATTAGAGATGGCACACGCAGGTGCGGCAGGAGGTCATTTTTCGACCGACAGAAGTGTAAAAATGATACTCTTCACGGGCTTGTGGTGGCCAACATTACATATGGATGCTGAAACATATGTATGAAGCTGCGAGACATGCCAAAGGGCTAAATACCCAATTCGGAGAGATGACATGCCATTAAGACCTATGGTTTGTGTGAGAGCATTCTCTAAATGGGGTATTGACTTCATAGGACCCATTAACCCACCGGCCAAAGGATCACATGCCAAATATTTAATGGTGGCCACGGATTACTTGACAAAATGGGTAGAGGCGAAGGCTACTAGAAAGAACGATGCTCAAACCACTGCTAAGTTCCTTTTTGAGCATATATTCACTCGTTTCGGATTATCAATTGAGATTGTGAGTGACCGAGGAACGCACTTCCTTAATGAAGTAATAAAGTCTCTAATGAATGAGTTTTTAGTGATCCATAAAAAATCAGCCCCATACCATCCACAAGCAAATGGTAAAGCGGAAAGTTCCAATAAGGTATTATGCATGGTATTGACAAAGATTGTCAACAATGGGAGGTCAGACTGGGATAAGCAATTGCATCATGCAATTTGGGCTTTCTGAGTTGCATACAAGACTGCCACTGAACTACTCCCTTCAATTTGGTGTACGGGCAAAATGCGATTTTGTCAATTGATTTTTTAATCCCCACTTTGAGAGTAGCATAACAGTATGAATGGACCGGACATGAATTATCCCAACAACTAGACCAAATCGAGAAGTTGCATGAAAATAGTTTACAAGCGGTAGCAGGAATATATGCAGCCAAGAGAAGACAAAAGGCATATTATGATGCACATATCAAAGAGAAAGGAAGGAGACTTAGTCCTGGTTTACACCTTAAAGCAACATGCCAAGAAGTTACAAAAATGTGGATATGGACCTTTGATCATCAATAGGATCTCTACTAGTGGAGCAGTTAATTTAGCCACTTTAGATGGAGACATTCTTCCTAAATACATAAGTGGATGCAGAGTGAAACGGTTCATGGAGCCATTGACGGATCAAATGTTAGCACGTTTAGTAGGTGCTCAAAATAGGAAGAAAGAGGAGGAACGGATTAGAGAGGAGGCTCGACAAGAAGCGCTAGAACGCATCAAGAAAAGGAAAGAATGGATTAGGCAAAGGGATGAACGGTATCTCCAAGGAGAAGAGCCTATCCCTATGGCTAATTACCAAGTCCATAAATCTGATACGACAAATTCCTACATGTCACAACCTTATTTAAACCTAGGAATTGGCAAGACAGAGTACAAATTGATAAATGCCTTAATAGACTCAGGAACAGGACTTAGTTGCATACGTAATACGGTCATAAAAGATCTTCAAATGATTATGAGTCCCACAAAAGCCCAAATGATAGGAATTGGAGGTCAAATCATAGAATGCATGGGAGTAATTAACGTATCCCTCCACCTAGGAAATTCTTCCATGGAACAACGTTTCTTAGTGTGCAGAGATGAAGATTTAATAGAAGAGTTGATCCTAGGACAGGATTGGATCATTGAGAATGAAGTCAACATCAACCTAGCTGAAGGCTATATTTCATCCAAGATAGGGCATAAGGAAATTTTTAGTCTATTAGGAGAGAAGCCTTTACCACAACCAAAACCATCGAGAGTGTAGAAGAACGCAAAGAAGAGCTAGTGGAACATGATTCCAGCCCCAATACTTCAGAAACCAGTCTAGAAGAAGCAGGAAGCTCAAACCCTAATGTGTCCAAGGAAGAGGTGATATCACCCTATTCAGTTGATGAACGGCCAGACAATAAAGAAACCAACTCTTATGAAGTCTCTCATATGACAGAAGGATTACCAATGTGGAAGACAACGTTCAGATACTCGCATCAAGGGGAGAACAAATTCAAATGGGTACGCAAAGATCGAGTACAGAAATCGGAGACATCATCATCAACTCATAAGGAGAAAAAGGGGAATAACAAATCATCATCACAGACATCGGAAACAAAAATACTCTTGCAAGTATGGCTCCCTAATTCTTTGATTGAAGCTCAGAAAGCACGGCAGCAGATATGGATTCCCAAGAAGGTTAAACAAGCATCCAAGCAAGAGATACGCAATCAGGAGGATACATTACAACAAAACATTCGAATGACAAAGCAAAAACAGACTCGTCCTAGACACATGAAGAGCAGAACCTCTAGTACTAGGACACTAGAGGAAACCAAGAGAACACATGAAGCCTGAGGAATCAAAGAAAGGCAACAACCTATCAAAGCGACAACGAAAGGGATTTGGAAACCCAAGCAACTGCAAGGAGTGGACCATCTAAACAATAGAGATTCCAATTGCACTCATAAAGCATCAGATGCACATAAAGTATGCATAATAGAGCCACATTACAAGGCCAAGCATTCGGCACATGATGTACATAATGAAATTAGTGGTGCACATTCTCGAATGGGGATTAGATCATAGCTTCAACTCCCTTAGGAATGGACGTACTATGTACATAAATAAATGCTTCGGCTATACTAATGCTTCTTTCATTTCAAGAAAATAAATAAAAAGATATGATAATAGATCTCACTTCTAGAACCACGAGAAACGGAGTGACGGAACGACAATGTATCACTGCAATGCACTACACAATTGCTATGCTTTCCATTGAAGCTAATGCACTTTTCCTTACAAGTGCAGATGGCTTCTGAAGATTCTGAAGCAACAGTTCAAGAGGAAGTATTGAAATTTCCTCTCCAGAGTATCACCAAGGCGAAGGGACACTGTCTTAGAGAAGATCAACCGGCTAGGGAGTATCTCTTCCTGGCAACTATAAAAATCATGGATACAGATCATCAATTTCTGATCATGTCCCAAGACTTTAGAGTTTTGCATGAACTCCCATCGACGATTGCCATCATGAAGAAAGCGGGCATTCATAAATATTTTTGAATTGCCAATCTATAAGCCCGACTTTCAAAGGTGCACACAGGTCATGAACACATTAGAGCCAGCACTGCATGATCCATTGGTGCCTAAGGCTAGAGTGATGGATAAAGTAGGTGAATGGGTAGTCATCCAGTTTACACCTGACTTGATTAAGGAAGCTTTTGGATGGGAAAAAGATGGAACCATGGTAGTGAAAGAAGAGAGTCGAGGGGCAAAAACCAGAACGTTCATCGACATTAATAGAGTCGACATAGAAGAAGTCAGACTTATCCACCAGCACTTTTGCTTCCCAAATATGCATCGATACACGGCCCCACAAAAGATAATTAGTCAATTGCTCTCACATGCAATCAAACAGATTGGAAATCAAATTAATATGACTCCTTACATACAAGAAAGACTATTCGAAGCAAAGAAGCAATGGAATAATAAGAAGTTCCTCAATGGCAGCGTCGCTATGACAATATTGATTCACCATGCTTTAGGCATTAGAGAGCACCTGCAAGAAATACCATCATCAACTGCTATGGATAAGTACGCCGAAGTCGCCACAGTTCCTAAAAAGAAAAGAGGAGTCAAGATTGTGGAAGAGGCAGAAACTAGCTCTCAACCTAAAATGAGAGTCACAAAGAGATTAAGGGAAGTAAAGCACGTGGAAGAGGAAGTTCCAGCCACAAAAAGAGCGCACATACTTCCAAAGACAAGGATTGAAGAGCATAGATCAATTACAGAAGAAGATTTAACTAAGGCACTGGAAGATACCCATCAATATACAGAAGGGCAAATCAATCTACCAGTGCAAGGGCACCATTATCAGTAGGCCCAATAGGAGATAGAGGCCAAAAAGAAGCTCACAAAAGTACACCGCTACAGAGAATTAGGGTTGGATAACTCAAGCTCGTCTTTGGATGAACAAGAAGAACCTGATACTTCATTGTTGAATGTGGATATTCAAAGCAAATCAAAGGATGATGGGCAATGGGAAGAGTTGAATGCAATCAACTACAAGGAAGCAGACGAAGGAACAAAGGTAAATGACAACTCCGTCCACCCCACTCAAGACACCGCAAGCAAGGAAGAAAACCCAGAAGGGACACATGTCCTCAAAATCAATGAGACTTCCACAATTCTTTACCAAGGAGGCAACACCTACACGCGAGGTGTCAATAAAGATACCAAAGAAAGAGCCTCAAGAAGCGACAGTAGAAGAAGCAGAACCCTTCACACCAATAAGGGTCATGGTAGAACCCTCCCCCATGGACGTCACATTTCAAGGGAGTGCCACAAAAGTTATTGATTTGGATGAAGAAGAAAAAGGACCAAAAATACAATTACAAATTAGACAACCCCACAATGAAACCATCCATGTAGAGCAAGGAAAAGATGTGCAAATCGGAGAAGCTCCAAGCATACCACGAACATGGTTAAATGTTGACATCGCTCAACTCAAGCTCGTAGTACAAGATATGATCAGAACCGCAATGGACACACAACAATTAATGCTGGAGGCGGATGAAGACTACGATCAAGCGATGCAGGACAAGCATGAGCTTCAAGAAAGGGGTAAGAATCTTTTGGCAGAATTAAAATTAGCAAAAGAACAAGTACTACATAAAGAAAAGGAAGTCCAAGAAGCCAAAAAGCAGTGCAACCATTTAGAGACAGAAAACGCAAAATTAAAAGAACAACTCTAGGAATTAACAAAGAAATATGAAGCTAGCGAGGCTGAGAAGGCACGAATGCATGCCCGAAGTAAAATACTGGAATCACAAATAAAGGTATACATGGAAGAGGCCGAAAACCTCAGGAACCAAAATAAGGAGCTCATGAGAGCTCTTCTAAGTGATTAGCACATAGAAGTTCAGGGAAGACGAGAAAAGGATATCAAAGAATTGGAAGAAAAGATAGCTAAGTATGAAGATCAAATCAAGCAAGCGCAGACCACCATTGCCAGGTGGGAAAAGAGCTACATGGAAGACACCGCAGCTCTACGAACAAAATGGAAAAAGGCTGAGAATAGATACCTACTGCATTGTAAAGAAGACACAGATCAACTCGCGATAGTGGCAGAGGAAATCCAAAAGAATAAGGAAACAATTTTGCAGGCACAGGAAGAAATTAAGCAAAAGAAGGAAATGATAAAGCAACTATAGGATCAACTAGCACACAAGGAAATTGAGGGGACACCAGTAGTTCCAAAATCCGCAGAGGCTACTGAGGAGAATGAGGTACGTCCTCTCTCTCCCCCCTTATATCATTCGCCACTAAGGGAGGAACAAAAGGTCCAAATTGAACATAATACTCGGGACATTGTAGAACTGAGCCGACCGGAAAGGGCACTACTGGTGTCCCAGCTTACCGCTGAATTTGAAGATCAAATAATCCAAGTCATGAAGGAAGCTAAAATCGAGAGCAAAAACTTGGATCAAATTTTGAAGCCCTTCAATGTACCATATGGTCTCCTAAAAGAACAAACGTGGCAATATATAAGGACAACGATGAATAAAGAGCCTGACAACAACCTCCAGTTCGACAAGAATACTTTCAATTATACTCAAGAGGAGTTCGAGAAGGCTGATCCCATATGGAGGCGCAAAGTTTTGGAAAAGAATCCAACATTGCGGGTACAATGGGAAGCATCACCTTATGTGCTTCAAGTAAACCCATCTTTTTGTCCAGTACCCCGCAGACGCTCCTGGACGCAATTTTGGGAAGGACAGCGACAGGGAAGCATCAATAATCAATGGCTAAATTACCCATTGTTACCTAGTCCGCCACAAAACTACCTACCAACGGAAGAATATATGGTAAAAACAATGGAATTTTGGATTGCAAGATATGCGACTGTCCCGAACTTAGCAGTTAAAATGACAAATAAGATTTTTAGCATGCTATTAACTCTAATTCTAGTCTTCTAGTATGCAAAATACACTTTTTTGAATTTCATCCGCATTACCCAAGGCTCTGAAGCGCTAGTTTTTTATCTCTCTACTATTCCGAGCCGCTTAACCCTGATGGCGTATTATTCAAGACTTATGTTTTTTCCATCAACATACATGTAGACTTTCGAAGAAGAATTTTTCACCGGCTTCTTCGAATTAGATTCGGAAAGTTTTGTCAAAATGACTTCGAACCTGAATGCACGTCTGGTAGCTTATGAAACCAGCTTTTTTGCGGATCACCGACAAGCGCCAGACGATGGAGTAAAGTCACGACAGTGGAAAGAATTTATGCTATGTCACGCTAATTTGGTGAATCAAAGAGAGCAAGCAGCCATACAAACCTATTCACGTCGCCACAAAAAGCCTGTCAGGGATGACAGAGTTCAGGAGGAGGGACGTGTGGAAGGGGAATCAAGCAAGAAGAAAAGAAGAAGAAGATCAAAGTCAAAGACTGCTCAATAAAGAATGAAGATCATTAAGCAAAATGACCACCCTCTGCCCAAAGCCCCGTGGGGGCACGCATCAGGCAACAACGCGAACGAAACACCCAAGTCCTGAGGACTGGAATTAAAGAACAATCAAAACCAGGACATTTCATGGAAAGGCGGACCAGGGCCAGGAACTATACATGAAGAAGTGCAAGACAATATTTGGCAGGTAATAATCCTTTCGCTGATAGCGTGCGTTGTCAACAAAGTAAACAGGCTCAAAGCAATACAACAGGTCAGATGTGTGAAGACAAAGACAAATCAGAAGACCAAAAGTTAGAAAGAGGCAGACGTTGAAAAGTTGAAGAGGGTGACTAAGAACAGCACATTCTTAGTCACTGATGGCGTGCGTGGCAGCCCAACTAAATACAGTAACCCAGATATGTGATATAAGGAATACCAAGGGATAAACAGAAGCAAAGGACATACTTCGGACAAAATAACAAATTCTCTAACAGTCCTTACCGCTTCTTTGACCACCGGGTGTGCATATTCAGAAAGCCTAGACAGACAGCAAACAAGAAGCAAAAGCCTATCAAGGGACGACAGAGACAAAGAGGGGGAGAGTGTTGCAGAGCAAAGAAGCACAAGAGAAGAGCCCCAAAATTTTCAAATTAATGGGCATGATTTTTCTTCTTCAAAATCTTAGAGAATTCCCTCAAGCCATGTAAATGCACTAGAGGAGTCCTCTAGTTGCATAATCCCAACTTGTTGTAAAATATCCCTTGTAGATTAGTAGGAATTTCACTTTTTTGTAATAAAGTGCCGGTCCCTTGTGAGAAAGGACCAAATTTAGGGCACATGTATATAAGTCACTTTGTGACTCTTTGTAGAGACTTTTTGCCATTGTGAAGAAGGAGAGCTCTTGAATCTCGAATTTGCCTCTTTCCTGCAGATTTCCATCTTCTCTTTGATCTTCTATGCGTGTGTAATGCTTGGAATGTGTGTGTAAGACTGTTGTCTACCCCTCCCCACTTTTTGAGCTACTGTAGTGTGTGTGTGAGCTTGTAGGAGTTGTGGCGTGAGTGTGGGTGCTTCCTGCCATTCACTATTTTGGTCATAACTTGAAGCAGAGTTGTCAGAATTGAGTGAAACCACTTCTAGTAGATGCGTCTCGTCGAGAGCTTCAAAAGAGTACCTTATCAACTATATTCAGAGTTTGGACTTGGGAGGAAATCCTCAATTTACTGAAAACTGTTGTAAGTGGTATCGCGGCAGACACTTTCAGTCTTTCAGTGATTTAGAGAGGTTAATTAGTCTTTTCTCATAGATCTAAGCTGAACCACTTCATTTTCCATCATGTGTGCACATATCCTCATACACTTGGTTAGGTCGTTTGATCGGATTGACAAGTAAGCGTGTGTCAATTTCCCACTATACGCACTTGTGTTGCAAATGAGGTTTAGTCTCTTTGACACAAGTCCTTAAGTCTTTTTGGCTTAGGTACACACATGTCAATTAGGTAAGGCTCATAAGCAATCTTATTCCAAGCATGGTTTTATGTATTCAGAGAAGCTTGAGTTGGTACACACAAATGTGTGGGGACCATCAAAAGATTTCAGTATCAATGGTTCAAGGTATTATGTGATTTATGTTGATGATGCTACCAGATGGATCACTATCTATGTGATCAAAGATAAATAAGAGGTATTCAATACATTCAAACATTATCATGTGTATGCGGAGAGAACTACAGGTCATAAGTTGAAGAGACTAAGGTCAGATGGAGGGGGAGAGTATTTCTCTAATGAATTCAGTGATTATTTGTGGAATGCAGGTATAAAAAGGGAAATTACTTGCAGGTACTCCTCAACAAAATGGTGTAGCAGAAAGGAGGAATAGAACTCTTGTTGAGTTTGTGAATCAAAAGAAAGGTAAATCAAAGGTTCAGATTATTTGATGAACAGGAGAACAATGAAGTACAGGTTGAAGTTGAAGAAATGCCAACATTTGATCCAGAGTGTGATGAATCAGAAACCTCAAGAAGTGGAGAACTCAGAAGGTCATCAAGACACAAATGGCAACCTACAAGGTATAGCTATGATACTTCTTTTTTTTTGCCACCAAAAATTATGCTTATATGATAAAAACAGATGAAGACCCTTCTACATATGAAGAGGCAAAAGGTAAGGAAAATTGGGAGAAAGCTATGCAAGAAGAGTATGATGCATTGATGGAGAATCAGACATGGGATTTGGTTCCTAAACCAAATAGTTAGAAGATCATTGGATGCAAATGGGTCTACAAGACAAAGAGGTTTGCAGATGGAAGTGTGTCTAGGTATAAATCTAGACTTGTTGTGAAAGGTTTTGCTCAGACATATGGTATAGATTATGATGAGACCTATAGTCCTGTGGCAAAGATGACAACCATCGGGACACTCATAGCTATTGCTGCATGTAAAGGTTGGAAGTTATGTCAACTAGATGTGAAGAATGCTTTTCTAAATGGTTATATTGTAGATGATGTTTTCATGGAGCAACCACAAGGATTCAGAGATGAAAGGTATCCAGATCATGTATGTAAGCTCAAGAGAGATTTGTATGGCTTGAAGCAGGCCCCAAGGCCATGGAATTATAGACTTGTGAAGTTCTTGAAAGAACTTGGTTTCCAAGTATCTAAAGCAGATAGTAGCTTGCTTGTTAAAGCAAGTGATGATGGGTTCATTTACATGTGCATATATGTTGATGTTATAATTGTTACAGGTACAGATGAGAAAGGCATTCAAAGGCTAAAGAAGCAAATGGAGAAAGAGTTCAAGATCAGTAACTTGGGAAACTTGTCATATTTCTTGGGCATGGAGATCTCATACACTCAACATGGAGTGTATGTAACTCAAGAAAGGTATTTGAAAAACTTGTTGATCAAGTGTAAAATGGATGATTGCAGGGTAGCACCTACTCCAATGGAGGTGAATCACAAATTAAGCAGATATGGAGGAGAAGAATTCAAGGACATGAAGCTATATCAAAGTTTGGTTGGTAGTCTGATCTATGCTACCTTAACTAGGCCTAACTTGTCATATGCAGTTGGAGTATTGTCTCAATTCATGCATTGTCCTAGGAAAGAACATTGGATTGCAGGACAAAGAGTGTTGAGGTACATTAAGGGTACACTCAAAGAGGGTTTGTATTATGGTTTTACATCAGATACAAACATCAAGATTTATAGTGATATAGATTGGGTAGGTAATCCTGATGATAGGAGATCAACTTATGGATACTTGTGTTATGTGAGAGATAAGTTAATTTCATGGTGTTCAAAGAAGCAACACACAATTGCTTTATCATCCACAGAGGCAGAGTACAAAGGTATGGCTGAAGCTGCAAAGGAAGTGATATGGATTAAGACTCTTATAAAGAGTTTTGACATTATTCAGAGTACACCCACTATTCATGGAGATAACATGAGCTCATTGTATTTAGCTGCTAATCCTATTTTTCATGCGAGGACTAAACATATTGAGATTCGGTATCATTTTTTAAGAGAGAAAGTTATGGATAAGGAGATTGAAGTTATACATACTTCAACAAAAGATCAGATAGCTGATATGCTAACCAAAAGCTTGGATGGACCAAAGTTACAAAGACTCAAAGACATGGCAGGTATAAAGAAGATAGAGAAAACCTCAATTGATGATTGAGGGGGAGCTTTTGGTGCAAGGAAATCAACAATTGAAGTTTTGATGAAGGATTGAAGTCAAGGATTGAAGAAAAGATCAAGTTATGAAGCATGGAGAAAGTATATATATTTAGAGGATGAAGATATGTATACATATGTACATTAATTTAGAGTCAGTTCATCTTATACTTTTGTATGGTCATGAGTTTGTAAAATTTCCAGGAATGAAGAAATGTTGCACCTGATCTTTCTGTACCTCTGTACAAATTTTCAACTTCTAATTGTGATCAGGCTAAGAGAATTGAGTGTAGGAACATTTACATGTGTAAATGGAAAGAAGAGAAGTTACAGGAGCTGCAAAATTCGATGCTAATGTTTTGGTCAGTTCTCCTTCCACAGTGTAAAGTTTTCAGCAAGCAAGCACTCACTCTTTCAGTTGGAAGGTAAGCTACCTATGGCTAAAAGAATTTTCATAAACGAGTTCTAGATTGAGA
>CM035406.1:123223689-123256189 GCA_020310875.1 Ceratopteris richardii
GGGCATGGTGACTCCCCCGAATTGGATTCCCGGAGAGAGTGGGATGCCCATGACAATGGTAGTGGTAGTGGACGTGGTAGTGCTAGTGTCATGTGGTGGAGTGAAGTGTGTAGTGCGAGGTGGGGATGGTGGTGACAATGGTGCTTCCTGATATTCTTCTGCTTGCGTTGTCTCTCCTGGTGCTGATACATTGGTATGAATTTGTTTCTCGGACCTCCTGGGACGAATGGGAACCCTCTTCTCAAATCTGTGAATGTAGGCCATTGCCTCATGGATGGCCTCATCCAATCCTACTGCGTCGGCATGAAGGTTTATGGACTCAATGAACAACTCTTCCACACCTTCCTCAGCTAGCAACTGGTTCATGAGTTTCTTGCCCGATTCCAGTGACATCTTATGCTGTTCTTGAACCAGTTGCATGGTTCGATATAGTCTCTTGATTTGTGCCGAATACGCAGGGGCACTTGCCAGCTCGGAGAGCTCGTCATATTCTTGTTCCTCGTAGGTTTCTTCTTCTTGTTCGGCCTCTTGTTCCTCGGCGTCGACTTCTACCTCCTCTGGTCGGGTGGGGGCTGCTGTTGTTGCCTGGGGTTGTGGTTCCTGAGCTTCCGTCTCGAGATTAGAGTCATAGATCAGTCTAGCCACTTCTTCATCCGTGAGATCGTTGAGAGTAAAACCTTGTGGGAATTCCAGATCTGAAGGGACGGGTGGAAACACCAGATTAGGCCCCTCTGTGCTTGGTCTTGGTAGCCGGATTGTGAATGGCCTAACGCGTCGTGTCTGGGGAGGGGTAATTTCTGGTGTAGTGGTGGCTCCCCTTGGTTGAGCACAGGGTAATTGTACTCCCCCCCTCATATTCTTTGATGGGGGACCTACTGCTGATAGTCTTCTTTGGAATTCCTGGGCGCGGGGCCATATGAGTGCCCTCTGAATAGGCACGTCATAAGCCAGACATCGGTAGATTATCTTTGTTAGAGCGCAACATCCATGAAGCACATTTTTCTGCTTCTTGTTCCATCTTTGATGAGCTAGGTGGATCTGATCTATGATCCAGTGTGGCACATTGATGGGAAGGCTTTCTGTCTCTGCTAGATACAAGCTGAACCATATTTTCTTTGGGGGCATTGTGAATCATTCCTGGGCGGGGAAAGCAAAATGTTGCATGATGGTCCGCAGGTGAAGCGCAATGGTAGGTGTCATCGCTACCATATCCTTCAACTTATTAAGATCTTTGTGTTTCATTCGACCTGGAACCATGGTTTCCTTTTCCGTGGGGATGTGCATGCCATACATGCCCAATGCTTCTCTTACCAGATTGAGGGTCAACTTAAATCTTTTAAGCTCATGACCCGGCAGCAGTGATGGCAACACAAAGGTGTTGTCGCCTCCCTTGGCCCTGCTTGGCGTGATGGTACTGATCAGATATGAACATCGTAAGAAATCCGGCTTTGGTAAGTGGGCCCTGAAATAACTGTCCACACCCCCTTTGATCCAAACTGATCTCATGACTTCGGCGTTTTGATAGCTTTCAAACTCGCGCGTGAAAAAGTGGTATCGACCCCATTTGCCATTAAATTCCAATTCTGCTTCCCAGAAATAGGTTCCATCGCCCAGTGGTCCAGCAACATCACTGAACCAATGCGCATGCTTACCTACTTGAGAAGTGTGCCCTTGAGGAGGATCCTGAATGGGGAGCACATGCACGGCTTGAAGTTCTTGCGGCCTTGCGGTGAGATGTGGCTCGAGGAGAAGTGTTTCTATGTCCACAATCTGGGCACCGGATCCGGCTTGAGAACTGGCACCTGCGTCTGCCATGGCCCTGTTTGCTGGTTGGTTCTGTGAGAATATAGAACCACGTGTTAACATCGTAATGGACAGAATAAATCCGTTGTTGTCCCTGTTACAACATTAACATGAGGTAGATGGTGAGTTAGTGGTTAGTAAGTGCACGAAGACAGTGTGTGTAGTTAGTGCTTGGGTAGTCCTAGGAGACTAATGCAGTTAGTAAGTGGGTATGAATTTACAAATTGGGGTCGGGGGGTTTATTACAGGTCCTAGGCTGCCAAATGCAGTGAATGGGCTTTGCTTTCGGTTTCGTAGAGACTCTAGAGAGCTTTCTCGGTGTCGCGGTTTGAAAATGAGGCCTTTTAGGGACCCATTTACAAGTGATTACATGCGTGCTCTTGGGTCTTGGTGTGTTCCTGAGTGTTGAGAACGAGTGAATACTCGCTGTACGCGTAGATGGGTTATGTTGTATAGGTTGTGGCCTCGGCATAGCTACTTGCGCCCTCAAGCAAGCCTTAGGCACCCAAATTTGTCTTGATTGTGGGCTAGCCTTCATCGACTTCTTGGGCACCCAAATAGATTTCACGTTAGCAGAAGAATTTCCGAAAGACTTCTTATTAGTGACGTGTTGTTGGTTACTAATAAGAGGCTTTGCTCGCGTGGTTGGCTTGAGTGCAACCGGGTGTTCGCCTTTCCTCACCCACACTTGGTTTACTTGCTGAGATATTTTGCTGCGCAGGTACTTTTGATTTCCGGCATGGATAGTACTCTGCTTCTTCTACCCTTGATCCTCCTTTGGTTGTTGCCTTCTTCTGGCCTTTGGAAAAGAAGGGAGTTCCTTTGCATCCCTGACTCCTTTTTTGTGAATATCATTCCTCTGCAACACATAGTTTTGGACAAGAACAGCATGGTCAACTTCATGTGCACCCCTGGAGGGACCAGGAGTCTGTGCCTTTCCTAGTTCCTTGAGTGCTCCATTATCTAACTCTACTGTAATTCGACTATGATTGACCCATACCTGAAGAAGTCCACTTCTTAGGTTCAAGTTGACTGCTTGATCATAGATCAAGTCTTGACCCAAGACAAGGGGTTCCGTGAGGTCCTCATCTTGACACACTAGTACTTTAACTATCATTGTCTCATCATGAATATAGAGGGGAAGTTCCACCTTGCCCATGCAAGGGGTTTCCACTCCTCCCACTCCTATGAGATATGCTTCCACAGGATTGACAGTTAACTGCAACTCTTGACAGTAAGACATTCTAACAGCACTAGTGGCTGCACCTGAGTCAATCAAGGCTCTTACGGTCCTTGCACTCTTTCCTTGTCCTATATCTAAGGTTACGAAAGGACGTCGATCAGTTATCCTATGTGAGCTTGTTCCTGCGACTTCACACATTGCCATATGATATCCTTGATCTGCATAGTCATTTGTTCTAGGCTGCTCTCTACCTTGCCTTCGTAATTTCATCCTTCTGATGCGTTCTAAAGCTTCTGGTTGAGCTTCTTCTCTAATTCGCTTTTCTTCCTCTTTGCGTTTCTTAGCAGTGTTGAGTCGGCTGAGCATTTCCTCCGTGAGGGGTTCCTGATACAACTTGACTCTGCAACCGCTAATATAGTTTGGGAGAACATCACCTTCTAACGTGGCTAATTGTACTGCTCCACTCGTGGAGATCCTATTGATAATCATGGGTGCGTAGCCTCTCTTTTCTAGCTTCCTTGCGTGTTGTTTCAGTGTATAGACTAAAACTAGATCTCCTGCTTTCAAGCCTTTATCCTTCACGTGGGCATCAAAGTATGCCTTCTGTCTCTTCTTGGCTGCATAGATTCCTGCAGCTGCTCTCAGTCTCGTTTCTCCTAATCGTTCAAGGTCAAAGATCCTAGAGGAGAGCTCATGACCTGTCCATTCGTGCTCTTGTGCTACTCTCAATGTAGGAATCAGGAAGTCCAAGGGTAGCACAGCGTTTTGGCCGAATACCATCTGAAAGGGGATGGCTTGGAGTACCGTTTTGTAGGCAACTCGGTATGCCCAAACAGCATGGTGTAGCTGTTTGTCCCAATCAGAGCGTTTAGTGTTCACTAATTTCGTCAGTACATTGCATAAGATCTTATTAGTGCTCTCAGCTTGTCCATTAGCTTGAGGGTGATAGGGGGCAGACTTCTTGTGTATTACCAAGAATTCTTGGAGTAGATTTTCAATCACTTCATTCAAGAAATGAGTGCCTCTATCACTTACAAGCTCTATAGGTAGCCCGTATCTTGTGAATACATTCTCAAACAAGAATTTGGCAGTTGTTTGAGCATCGTTCTTTGTCGTAGCCTTTACCTCTACCCACTTGGTGAGATAATCTGTTGCAACAATGATATATTCCGCATGGGAACCCTTAGCTGGGGGATTAATAGGACCTACGAAGTCTATTCCCCACTTAGAGAATGCACGTCCACCCATCATAGGTTTCAGTGGCATCTCATCTTTGCGTATAGGATACTGAGTCCTCTGACAGACATCACACCGTTTCACATAGGTATGTGCATCCATGTGAAGGGTAGGCCACCAGAAGCCTGCAAATAGTATTGCCTTGATCACCCGATCCGGTCCAAAGTGTCCTCCTGCTACACCTTGGTGAGCAGTTTCCAAGATCTTAAGATATTCACTTTCATGGACACATAGCCTCAGGTAACCATCTTTACCGCGCTTATATAGATTATCACCAATGAGTGAGTAATCCAGGGCTTCTTGTTCTAGACTCCTTTTCCTTGCCAGAGTCATGTCTGGAGGGAATGTGTTTGTCCTTAGGAAGGATGCTAGAGGTTCGCTCCAATCTGGCACAATGGATATTTGATAAAGAGTGGCGTGTTCCACTGGTGGTTTAGTGCAGCAGATTGGGCATTCCTTGCACAACTTTTGGACATCAGCTTCCATAGTTGGCCAATGTACTCCGAGTCTCTTTAGGGTCTGTAAAGTTCGTTGCTTTAAATGGTGTTGCTCTAGTGCATCTACATGTGCTAATTGCAACCATTTAGAGTACTCATCCTCTTCTACACAACAAGCCAAGATCCCTTGATCTGTGTGCTTGTACATACTTCCAGCCATGATGTGGTACTTTTGGGCTTTTACAACCTCTCTATTCCGTGTGTTTACCACTGGATGGTTAGGCCCGTATGTCAATATTGGTACCAATGGCTTAGCCCACTGTGGCACCACTTCCAAATTAAACAAGTAAACATCAGGAAGATCATCCGATACTCCTTGTGGGGCTTCTCCCGATGTGAGCCTGGAGAGATGATCAGCTCTCAAATGAGTCCTATCTTTCCTTACCACAACCTCAAAATCATATTCCATTAGCAAGAGAAACCATCTCACTAATCTCCCTGTATTGCATGGCTTGTTTACGAGGTATAGCAATGCCTGATGATCAGTAAAAAATTTAAACTTATTTGCAAGCAAATAGTGTCTAAATTTCTTAACTGCATATACCATGCCTAATCCTTCTCGCTCTGTAGTGGTGTAATTCCGTTCAGCCGCATTCAATTGTCTACTGGCATAGGCAATTGGAAGATCCATATTACCTTCACCAGTAGGTTGTGCAAGCACACATCCAATGGCATAATTGGATGCATCCACGTGAACATGGAATGGCTTATTCCAATCTGGTGTGGTCAAGATTGGTGCTGAACATAATCTTCGTTTAAGCTCCTGGAAGGAATTCTCACATTCATCCGTCCACTCAAAGTTAGTCAGAAGCCCGTACATGGGCTTTGCAATGACAGCATACATGTGTATAAATCGTCGGTAATAACCACAATGCCCCATGATAGCTTGTACTTCCTTGACATTCTTTGGCCTAGGTAGCTCTGCTATGGCTCTCACTTTCTCTTTGTCGGTAGATATGCCATTCTTTGACACTATGTGCCCTAAAATCTTGCCTTGCCTGACCATGAAAACACATTTTTCTGGGTTTAGGCAGACTTGATATTCTCTACATTTGTTAAAGATTTGTCTGAGCTCAGGGATATGGGTTTGTCTAATGTTGGAATGAGCACAAAGATCATCAACATAGACTTCTAAACTCTTCCTCAGGAATTCCTTAAACACATGGCACATGAGCCTCTGGAAGGTAGCTGGTGCATTGGTAAGCCCAAATGGCATTACTCTAAAAGCAAAAATGCCCCATTCTGTGGCAAAGGCTGTCTTATGCTGATCCTCTGGGGCTATGGGTACTTGATTGTAGCCCGAAAATCCATCAAGGAAGCTGTACACTTCCTTGCCTGCCACTCTTTCTAAGAGATGTTCTGTGATGGGAAGCGGATAGTTATCTCGAATTGTGGCTGCATTAACCTTTTTCAAGTTAATGCACACACGCAGCTTGCCATTCTTCTTGGGCACCACTACGATGGGGGATACCCATTCAGTGTGCTCAATTTCATAGATAAATCCAGCTTCAACCAGTCTATCTATCTCTTCTTTGATCTTAGCAGCGTAATTATCGTTATAAGTATAGGGCTTTTGCTTAGAGGGTTTAGCATCTGAGGTCATGGGGATAGTGTGTGAGCATATATCGGGGTCAACACCTTTCAAATCCTTGTAACTCCAAGCGAATACATCTCTGTATTCTCTTAGCAAGGCTATCAACGCATGCTCTTCTTCCTCTGTTAGGTCATGGCCTATATACGTGCATCTCTCCTCTCCTTCTTCTATGGCCACTACTATTTTCTTGGTGGTTTCTTTGTTATCATAGGCCTCTCCTGATTGTGCCTCTCGTTTAGGCATTCTTATCATGACTCTCCTGTCATCTATCTCATACTTCTTAAAATTTTCTGGGACCTCAAACAAAGATTCTTCCTCTTCTGGTGAGGCTTCTCTCTTCTTTCGTTTCCTTCCTTCTTCCTTCGGAGTCACGTGTGTTGTTAATCTTACATCATTTGTAATCTCTCCATGCCTCTGGGGTTGAAATTCTACTTCATGGAAGTATTCTTCATCTGATGCAAATGGTGGGTCCATAATGATTGACTCTAGATCGGAGTCACTTGCATCCTCAAATGCGTCAGGGCTAGGTTCGCATTCTTCTAGAACTGCCTCTCCCATGATTGGCTCTATGGAGAAGACTGAAATGTCATAGCCATCCTCATCACAGTGAGGTGTCCATTGTTCTTCATTGATGGCTACGTCCATTGTTGCTAAAATTTCTGCCCAACCGTGAGGTTCAAATTCTTCGTCTGGAAAAACTACAGGTGCATAGGCTGGGTCTTGGATTGATCTATGGGTTTCTTTCGCACCTACCTCTCTGGCTTTCTCTCTCTTCTCTTCTTCTACTGCTACCTTGCACATCCATAAGTGAGTGTCTTCATGCATCCATGAGGATCCAGACCCTATGGAATGCACCGATTCTGTATCATCTTTGGCTCTATGGATGGGATTCCATTGGATAGGAGGGACATCTCTATGAGAATAATCCTTGAGATTGACTTTGGTCGTAACACCCAAGTGTTGCAAATACAAGGAGTTGGTTCCCCAATCCTGTACCACTTGCAACTGTCGCATAAATGGTCTTCCCAAAATCATCTCATAGGCATGATTTTTGCTGAAGTCACATATGGCAAATGTATGCTCAAACTCGACACCACAAGTGGTGAGAGTTATTCCTTCTAGCAATCCTAGGGGTCTCTCTATGTGACCATCGGCCATCTGCAATTTCATTCTCGTTGGCCTGAGTGCCGGCTTGCCCCAACGCTTCCAAAGGGAAGTAGTGGCGATTGCAACTCCTGCACCTGAGTCCAAAATTGCCTTGGTGGTGTACTCCTGGTAGGTGATGGGAAGATAGGTGTTCCCTTCTTCACCTTCACACATATCTCCTACCTTATCCAAGGGAATTTCTGGCACTGTCCTATGGGATCCTACCCGGGAACGTGGTTTTGCAACTTCAGTTACTTGACTGGCTGCATAATTTCGCGCTTTTGGTCTATCCTTAGGCAGTTCTTCCAAAGTGAGATCGCGCTGCACCTTGGCGTTCTTTACTACCTCTGTGTTCCTAGGTATGACTGAGTCGTTGTTCCTTACCATGACTGTGGGTGCTCTCATACACGTGGACTTTGCTTCCCATGGGCCTGTGAAGTGGGGTAGCTCCTGTATGGAATTAGACTCAAAGTCCAATCTCTCGTGAGACTGAGTACTCTCATGTTCCCCGTAAATAGATGGGATGTCTTGTGGGAATTGGTCGTGTGCGTCATCCACAAGTTCAAAGGGAGGGGCGACTTCACTTTCGTTATCCCATTTGTCTTCTTGAATCTCTCGCAGGAAGTCTGGTGCAAATCGATTCATAGAAGAAGAAGTGTCTGGCTCCGTAGAATTAGGCACGTAAGCAACCTGGGAAGGAGGGCTTATTCTATCATTGGCTCTCTCCTCGTTCTCATAGATGTTTGGAGCACAAGCTTCCTGGGGAGGATTACTTATTCTATTACTCTTCCGAACAGGCTCATACGCTCCTTGAGACGGAATGTAGGCAATCTGTGGAGGTTCGTAAGCTTTCGAGGGAGGCTCATCTGCCTTTTGGGGGGGAAGATAAGCTTCTTGAGGAGGCACATGGGCTTCCTGAAGAGGCTGGCTCGTCCGTTCCCTTGCCCTTTCCTTTCTTAGAGGGGCAGGTTCCTTTTCTGATTGTGCAATTAGATTCTCTATTCTTTCTAAGGAGGGGAAGTTGTCTGGTTCAGTGGAATTGGCCACATAAACTTCCGATGGGGGATGGGTCATGTTTTTGCTTGCTTTATCTTTTTCTTGATTTTTTTCTTCCTTGGCAGATCTTGCAATTATTCCCTCTAACTTCTCTAGAAGTCCATCCAAGTGTAATTGCGTCTTGGCTGAACCCGAGTAATTGAAAAGGCGACTGGCTTCAAACATAGTCTGAGCCAATGCTACCATTTTCGCGCAAAGCTTAGTTCGTTCTATCTCTAGGTCAGCTCTAGGGTAACACTTGTCATGATCTGTGACATTTGGCCCTTCTTGAATTCTGGCCTGATATGCTTTAAGCATCATGTCTATGTCTTCCGGAATGGGATCAGCTAATACTGATCCTACTCTAGGGGGTGGTGGAATCGTATGACGTGGGTTGGAAGGTGGCGGGTCGGATGGCGATGGGAATGGTGGTGATGGGATAGTGTGAGAGGGGGTTTGAGAGGTGATTTCAGTTATCCTAGCTTTGGTTTCTCTAATGCTTTCCTCAAGTTCACTCATCTTTTTAGCCCATTGTCTTTTCATTCTTTCTCGACTATCTTTCCACGCTCTAGTCCTTTTCTTTGTTATGCTCTCAGTTTCACTAGCCTCTGGGCTCTTATCCTGGTTTACCCCTTGATTCTACTGCAATGCTTGAGCTCTAGTGACTACCTGGACGGGAGCAGTGGAAGTGACACTTCCTGTGGAATCTACCACTAACCCAATAACGTTGATAGGAGTGATTTTTGGCATATTATTAGGATTCTTAGGGCAATCTCGTAAGAGATGCTCTTTTCCACAATCTTGGCAAAAGCCTTGGATCGTCACTGACTGGTTTTGTGGAGGTGGAGGTAAGGGGCAATCACGAATGAGGTGATCTCCTTGACATCTGTAGCACGGTCCTCTTGGGAATGGAGGTCTTACTTGCCTGGGTTGAGGCCTAGGGTTGGGGTTTGCATACATGATGTTTGTGTAATCTGACTCCCAACTAGGTTCATTTGGCTCTTCGCTGTAATAAAACTCACCATGTTCTGGAGACTACATGTAGTACGCCTGGGGACTATCGACATGTGTAGAATCGAAGCTATGGTCACCGGGGTCACTTTCAGAGAGCAAGGATGTTACAGGGACTATAGCTCTATTCAGGTTCTCTTCTGCAGCAGTATACTTTACCGGAATCACATTAGCTGGGGCTGGGGGTTGTTGTGCTAGCAGAGGCTGAGGCCTTTGTTGGTTTTGGTATTGTGGTTGGTAATTTTGTTGTGGCCTGCCATATGGTTGTGGAGGGTACGGGTTCTGGTATCTTCCCTGCTGAGGGTATGGCTGAGGGTGGGGTTGGCTAACTGCCTGCTTGTTGTAAGGGCAATCTTGTGCGGTGTGATTGGTATATCTCCGTTCTATGGTGCAATACTGGCTACTAGGATTTACTTGGGGCTGAGCCATAATGGGGCAGACATTCGCCATGTGGTCACCACCACAAGTGTAGCACCTTTTCACAGGGGCAAACCTTGGGATTTGTTTACTAGTTACACCTAATTTCTGAGCTACTTTCTCTGCAAGTTCCTCGATTGATGTGGATTGCGTGGAAGAGAAGCTAGAGGCACTATCTGAATCTTTGTATATCTTAGCAAGCTCTAACTCCTCCCCTAGGTTATCCTCAATGTCAATACACATGCGTACACACTCTTCTATGGTCCTAGGATCTTTCAAGTACACATAGGATCTCAATTTCGTACTTAGCAATCCATCAAGGAATAAGGCTACTTGTTTGGCAGGTGTGGGTAGCTCCGAAACAGGGCACCTTTCTAAGTATTGCCTAAATCTTCTTCCTGCAAGTCTCACGGTTTCTTGAGGGGTTTGCTTGAAGCTGTGAATCAGCGAGGAGGTATTATGCCTTATGCCACTCTTAGAGAATTCAACAATGAAAGCCTCTAGGAGTTGGTCTATGCTCCTGAACTGCCGCTCATCCAATGGCTGAAACCATGTAAGTGCTGTGTTCCTAAGGGTTAGACCGAAGGCATTGTACTGCGTGAATAGATCCTCCACTTGTTCAGCTCTCAAGACTTGCTTAAACTCCGCCACATGATCATAGGGATCTCCTATGCCATCAAAGTAATTCTTCATGGACTTAACTAGCTGGGTCGGT
The DNA here is from genome assembly GCA_020310875.1 of Ceratopteris richardii. Taxonomy (NCBI): domain Eukaryota; kingdom Viridiplantae; phylum Streptophyta; class Polypodiopsida; order Polypodiales; family Pteridaceae; genus Ceratopteris; species Ceratopteris richardii. The sequence continues at coordinate 123,234,327 of CM035406.1, forward strand.
CTCAAAGTTCTTGTGTGCTCTCTAGGTCTCGGCAGGGGGAATCCATCCACATTTCTTTGGTTCCTGTGAGCTCTAAGTACCTCAGATTCTACTCTATTCGTCTCCGTCCTCGTTCTTTCTCTGCCCACTGGGTTGGCAAAGCTTACTTCTGGTCTATCTCTACTTTTGTCTCTTTGAGTTCCATGAGCTTGGGATGTTCCAGCTCCAGGGTGACCATAGGATACATTCGATCTTGGTTGGGGAAAAATGAATTCACCCTTCCAAGTGTAAGCATGCCTATCATTTTCCGTAACCACAAAGATCCGTTCTGAAGCATGATCTAAGTAGGTCACTCTGCCTGGACTATCAGGATCCTTAAACTCATAGATCCTGATTGTTCCTATATCAGTTGGCTGATTAGATTTGTACCTCCAAAAGGCTTCGTCAGTTTCTCGATTGAGAAGCAATTCTATGCACTTGTTGTCTTGGGGCACCCACTCAGGTGTGATAATCCTAGTGAGAACAGATTTGCCTCGGGGGGTTCTAGGTTCTACGCCCATATTTCCTTGTTCTAAGTCACCTAAGTCTACTTCTGAGATTACATTCCCAAATTCATATGTCCTGTCTGGGTGACTGGTGACTACGTATATGGTTCCTTCTTTGTCCAGGTATGCACCATTTTCAAACTTGACGGCTGGGTGCTCTAGTCCTATGGATTGATCAGGATTCTTGATCTGTACCACAGACCTTCCTAGGCCGTCCTCATAGATGCTAGCACCTAATCGGTTGGTCCTAAGGTATTCCAATTGCGTTTTGTAAGGGCCTTCTACCCTATACAAGTATGGCACACCTGAACTGCCTGTAGGTCTTTCCATGCCTTGAGACATCCCTGATTCACTGGTATCAGAGCTAGGGTAATGAGAGTGGTGACTCAACTGCTGGGCCCAAGACCTTGCAGTGTGATTGACACTAGCCTCTGAAGACCTAAGGCTTTGTCTCTCTCTTACTAGGTGTCGTCCTGATCTAAGGTTCATATGCCTAACTGATTAGCCCAATTTTTTCCAGGTACAACCACGTTTCTGAATCCTTTTGTATCGGTCACTTGGTTCTTTTTATGTTGATTATCGTGTTTAGACTCTTGTCTGATATCACGTCATCAGGAATACTTGGGTTTAATTTCGCACTTTAGTTTGGTCGTTTCACGTTAGGTTCTTTTCCTTTTAAGATTGACGTTCGCACACACAGAGGTTATCTCTTAACTTGCACTTGATTTTCTTAGATAGTCTTTGACTTAGCTCGTGCCTGTCGTTCCCTGGAATTTCTTCTAACACTATCCGCACTTAGCCTAAACTAAGAATTGACAGAGAGTGTTGCGGGTTTTCCAACCTTGAGTTCCTTTCCTTGTGGTGTTGCCCAGATGTGCCCAGGACGCGCGTTCCCAAGCTTGCACTTACTCTTGCCTTGCGTACCTTTTGCTTCTCTCAAAGGACCTGTAAAAGGCCCACTGTTAGCTCAAGACTTAAATTCAAAAGACAGAACCAATCACTTTCATTCATGCAACACTTCACCAATTTACACTATGACCTTTTGGACACAACTCTAGAGATCCCTGAACTTTGTTCCCCCTGGGTATGGTCAACTTCAAAATAGGAATTCTAGAGTTACTTGGGTCGTGTCCTCGTAATGCAATGCTACACCCTTGTGTTTGTCCCACACTTGGCCAAAATTTAGACCACTACTTTTTGCCTTAGAAATTTGACCTAAATTGCCCTTCTAACGTGTTCGCAAAGTTTGTCGGTCGCGATTGACAGGTCAGTCGCGATCGACGTGTCGATCGCGATTGACAGGTCCGTCGTGGCTGTCAGTCGCGATTGACTGGTCAGTCGCGATTGACAGGGGTTACGAAAAGTCAATCAGTCGTGGTCAAAGGGTCGTTGACTCTGTCGATCGCGATTGATGGGTCAATCGCGATTGACAGGTCGGTCGCGAGGGTCTGTCGATCGTGGTCAAACAATCGTTGACTGTGTCGATCGCGATTGACAGAGCCGTCGTGGTCTGTATGTCGTGGTCAAACAGTCGTTGACTGTGTCGGTCGCGATTGACGAGTCGATCGCGATTGATGACTCGATCGCGATTGACACGTGTCACGCGTATGGTCCGTCGGTCGCGGTCAATCGGTCGTTGACTCTGTCAGTCGCGATTGACAGAGCCGTCGTGGGCTGTCGATCACGATTGACGTGTCGATCGCGATTGACAGATCTATCCGTCGTGGTTTGTCGATCGTGATTGACAGAACGATCACGATTGACAGAAATCTGAGGAATTTCAAAAAACTAAACACATCTTTGGGAAGCTCTAGGCCTGTAGATCATGGTTTTGCACTTTGTTTGGTGATTTGAGCGTTTTTTCTGTCGGTCGCGATTGACAGAAGTCGGCGACACATAGACAGTTACTTCGAAATCCGTACCTGCGCAGAGTGCTGGGGACGATGATGTGACCTGTAACTGCAAGATAGCTCAAGAAACATGCAAAAACAGCACACGCAATTTCGCTCTCTCGCTCTCTCTCACAAGTGAAATGAGGGAAATGAGGTGGAGATGGTGATATACTCAAAAAACTGAAATTTTCGCGATGATGGAGATGGAGGTGGAAGATGGTGATGATGATGATGGTGATGATGGTGGTGAGGAAAAAACAAGAAAATAGATGAAAGTGAAGAAAATACCTACAACTCCAACGTGTCAACTCTACGTCTTACCATCACACGCTCGTCCTCAAAGCTAGATCCCCGGCAACGGCGCCAAAATTTGGTGTAGCTCAGTGATGAGTAGCACCTCCTTTAATGTCAATCCGGGAAGACGTGAGGATGGTATGAAGACCTCGAGCAAGTGGCGGCACAAGTGCGTGAGTGAGAAGCACACCAGCATGCACACACATATACACACACGCGCACACACGGCAAGACAAAGAGGGAGAATCAATGGAGTTCTTAGATTACTTTCAAAATGCTCTTACAAGTTTGTTTCAATTACAATCTAACCCCAAAAATGAGCTCTCTAGCTCCTTTTATAGTTTTTGACTAGCTTTGGCCCTGTTCAGACCTAGTGTCCGGCCTAGTTAAAAATTAGGTTCCAGGGCTTATTTAAGGGCTCAAACGAGATCCAAAAATTATGAAAATTGGCAGGTAGATACTTCTAAAGCTCCTCAAGCTCAAGGACTCCTTGGCTTGCACAAAATGGAGCTACAAAAATATGAAATGGTATTTACAATGGTGTTAAGTGATGAAAATCACTTTTAATCGGTGTAAGGGTTTTTGAAAAGTTAAAAGGTTGCCTAAGTGCTAGATTTGCGTGAATGCTCATACTTGCTTCTTCATGAGGAAAATTATTGGCCTATTTGCCAGATCTTCTTTGACTGCCGTGTCTGCTTGTGCTGTCCCTTCGCTCTGACTCTCTTCGTCTTGTAGCTCCTTCTGTTCCCTGACTGGTGCCAACAATCAAGGTGCCATCTTCCAACCCACCTGGCACCAAAAGCTACTAGAGACTTATCTAGAAATGCTCCAGACATGGGACCATGCCCCCATGCACTCAAAGTATAACACGTGCTTTGGGCTAGTGCAACGAAGGCGATCATGGAAAGCATTTGCCATCAAAGTTCAGAATAATGCTAATTGCAAAGAATGGCTCAACTACCCATCCATTGCTCCACCAAAAGGCACACCCAATGTTGCCTACATGATGGCTACCATCAGACACTAGCTGCTACAATTGCAACCCATGCCCGACGTCACTGCTCAGATGATGCTAAAGATCGTGGACATGATGCAAATAGTACTAAAGACTTTTCACAATGCGCATGACAACCAAGATTCTATCGGGGGATTTACAAATGGTAACTATGACTTACTCTATGACATGAGCACCACTCCTAGTATTTGGGTTGCTTCTGCCTATCATGCGAGGATTAGATATCTCCCAACCTGTTATAAACAAACATTTGAAGATATGTTTACCACTAGTTTTTGGAAATATCACTCTAAAGTGTTTGCACCAAGGCCAACCCATCCTCTATAGCTCTTTGCATGCGAATAGACTATGTATTGAGAGCATTATACAATGCCACAACCTGACATTCTAGGTGTGATTAATTGGGATGCTACGGGACTAAGGACCAGAGAACACAAACTAGCCACAAACATAATCCAATACTACATCGGTCACCCCATGGAGCAAAGGTTTATCAGAGATGACAGACACTAGAGAGGGGGGAGTGTTGACATACAAGCATGAAGGAGCAGTCAAGCACAATCCGGCAACAAGGCCTAATCAATTTTTCCATAAACTATTTACAACTCTAGTGGATTTCATCACTCCACAAACCTTGTAGCTTTTGTTTGGTAGAATAGACTCCACTTTATTCAAGCCAAGGAGTCCTCGAGCTTGATGAGTATTAGAATTAGATACATGCCAATTTTCATAATTTTTAGATTTTGTTTGAGCCCTCAAATAAGCTCTAGAACCTATTTTTTAACTAGGCCGAACACTAGGTCTGGACAAGACCAAAGCTAGTCAAAAAACTATAAAAAGAGCTAGAGAGCTCATTTTTGGGGTAGCTTGTTAGTGATTTGAGATTGTATATGAGAATTTTTGAGTAACCCAAAGAACTCCATTGTTCCTCTCTTTGTTCTTGCCTTGTGTGCATGTGTGTGTGTGTGCATGTTAGTGTGTTTCTCACTCACACACTTGTGCCATCACTTGCTCAAGGTCTTCATACCATCCTCATGTCTTCCCGGATTGACATTAAAGGAGGTGCTACTCTCCACTGAGCTACATTTGTATTTGCAGAAAGTTGGATGCGGGTTGCAGAGTGTCTTTTTATAATTTCTCCAAGGTTCAATGTGTTTTTAAAGTGTTTGGAAGGTTCAGGTGAACCCTCTCTTAGGTGCAAAATTGAGGAATTAAAAGGAAAAATATGAAGGTATGTGAAGCGACAGCATACACAGAAGTGAAAGTATGGCCCCCTAATTAAAAATTTTTGTTTTAGTGTAAAGTCACTACAAGACAAAATAGGGATTTGTTGGCTGCCCACTTTTAGAGACAGTCTTGGGACATCAAAGTGAGCACCAAGATACTCTAGCAGTTAGGAGCATACGTGAACTGACACTCAAATCAAGGCAAGGCATTATTCTTGGTAACACTAAGCAAGGTGAGCATAGTCTAGACTAAGAGAAGAGTAAGAGACATACAGTGAGTGTGCGAGGTAGAGAAGTGAAGTGCAAGGAGTGCAAGAAGAGTGACTTAGAAGTGTGTAGAGAAGTGCTAAGCCATACAACCAAAGGTTCCGAGGTCCCATTGAGGCTGTGCACGTGTCGGCAGAAGGTGTCCATCCCTCCCCCTATTGGAAGCTTGAGTGCAAGGTGTACACAAGTGCAAGCTTGGAGAAGGTGGAGGTCTGGTGCAGAGAAGGTCGGTGGCAACAAGAACCTTGGGTATTGATACTTTGTTGATTGTGCACTCTTTGGGATTTTGCACAGAAAGCATTTGGATTGTATTGTACATCACCATTTTACTTTTCTCCTTATAATCAATCTACAGAAGCTTCTAGTGTTTGTATCTTTCTTCTTATCTTTCTCACTTCTCCTACAAACACTCAAATTCATTTCTGCACAAGAATCCCCCAACAGACAGGAATCGTGCCAAGGGCATAGAGTTATTCATGTCTTCAGAAGCCATTCTAGCTTCTTTGTCTGACTCACTAGAGGTGTCAGAGTAATGGGAATGGGCACTAGGTAGAATTACACTTCCTGCTAATGATATGACACTACGTCTGCTTCCTAGGACACGTCTTGAGTGCAGGTTCATTCAGTGATCACCTAAGTTGGGTTAGTGGGTCTCCCTGATTTGTGCTTATTCTAGGAGTTTATTTGGCCCAAATTGATTTTTCTTTTAATAGGCTTTCCTGTAGTTTACACGTTTCCATGATACACGATACTGGATAAGGTCACAATACACGATACACGATGCATCAATCTCTAGAGATACACAATACTTGGGACTTGGGAAGATACACGATACATAGGAGTAATGATACACGATACCTGACGCACAAAATGATACATGATACTTGGATCAAAACGATACACAATACTTGACGATAATGATATACAATATTGGACAAGGTCATGATACATGATACACGATACTTGGGAGTTGGGACGATACACGATACATAGGAGTACAACATGATACACAATACTTGGCATAAAACGATACATGATACTTAAAATGATACATGATATTTGAGTTTTGCTATACACAATACTCGAGTGTCGTGATACACGATACTCAAATGTCGCGATACACGATACTCAAATGTCGCAATACACAATACTCAAATGTTGTGATACACGATACTTGGCTTGACGAGTATAGGTATCGGCAATACACAATACCTGCAAGGTATCATGACACATGTGAGTTCAAGTATCATGACACATGAACTCAACCAACAATGATACTTGGACTTATCTCACTCAAATGAAGGGAATTTTTAGAAAGAATTGTATGAATGTGCTCCTTGTGCACTCCTCTCCACCCTTGTGTGTGTGTGTAGGAATCAAACTCTCACTCTATCCCACAATACGTCTCCTACGATACCAATTGTAGCCCCAATCACATTTTGAGCAGATTTAATTTGATTTCAACTTGAGAATCCACTTTATCTCATCTCAATGATAATCTCTCCAAGCTTCTCCACTGTTTTTTTGCTCTAGAAGGCTGTAATAGCTCAGGATATCTCTCTTGCAATACTCATCATCAGAGATCCATGATACTTGTAGAGTACAAGTGAACTGCTCAATGGATTTTTTTTTGGTTTTTATACCCTTGGGCTAACCTAAGGCTAAGAGGTACTGAAATGAATTTCTTTGGGATTTTGGGGAATCTATCTACCTACTCTTCTTCTACTATTCCCTTTCTACTCTCTACTCCTACTCACTCACTCGCACTCCCCTAGGTCTAACAACTTACTACACACACTTTCTAAGTGTGAAGTAATAAGTGCAAAAAGAAATGACTCACCAAAGTAGAGTACTCACCTCCTCATAACTCGTACCTTCCCCTACAAATCTTACCATCACACAAGTAGCTTGGTTGGACTCGTACTTCCCTGACAACGGTGCCAAAAAATGTGTGTACCTAAGTGGCAACTTAGGGACTAGTGACGAAAGAGACTATTCCTCTGTCACCAGCAAATACATATAGTGGGGATGGTCAAACATTTAAATTACCGATCTGGAAAGTATCTTGAACCTAACGAAGTGAATGAAAACGTGTACTTACACAATGGACAATGAAGTGATATAGTTACCATTGCATGTAGATGAGTGCCATCACTCACATTCATCACTTACACAGGTGAAAATGGTGTCGCAATACATGAAACAACAGTAAGCACAAAGTCTTACTTTTCTCTCAGCTCCGAACTTGGAATATGGTCAGTAGTGGGTTCCTTTCAAAGCTATCAATGAGATGCATCCAATGGTGGTGCTCTATCCAATTCTGACAAACCTGCTTCAGGTTATTGGCAAAAAATTGAGCCACACAACTCACCTAGTCTCACCACACACCTCGTCAAGCTTTAGACACACATTACACACTTCAAAAAAGCAATGAAATGGGTAGACAACACTTCCATGAACTCAATTCAAGCTACAATCACACATGCAAGCTTACAAGCAAGGAAATACAAGAGGAAGAAGAGGCAAATTCGAAAATTTGAGTTCTCCCTACTCACAATGGAAAAAAGTCCTTCATAAGAGTGACCAAGTGACTTATATACATGTGCCCTAAAAATGGTCCTTTCACACAAGAGACCAGCACTTTTATTGGAAAACTCTAATCTCCTACTATGTTACAAGGATTATGATACAAGGTTTGGGATTTATGCATCTAAAAGGCTCCTCTAGTGCATTTACATGGCTTCATGAGGTATTTAGTAGTACTTTAAGAAGAAAATTGAGGCCCATAATTGAAAACTTTTGGGGGCTTCTTTTTTTTGCTCTTTTTTCTACAACACTCTCCCCCTCTTTGTCTCAGTTGTCCCTTGATAGGCTTTGCTATGATAATTTGGGCTGCCTCGCATGCATCTAGTGACTAAGAATGTGATTGTCTTAGTCACCCATTTTTGCTTCTCAGCCTCTACCTCTTTCTAACTTTTGGCCTTCGGATAAACCTTTGCTCTCACACATATGGCCATGTTGTATTGATGAATCCTGTTTACTTCTTCTCACCGCATGCACCTAGTGGCTAAGAATGTTTTTATCTTAGTCACCCTCTTCAACTTTTCAGCCTCTGCCCCTTTCTAACTTTTGGTCTTCTTTGGATAAATCTTTGTTTTCACTATTCAAGGCCCTCTTCTTTTGGGTTGTGGCCTCATGCGTGCCCCTACAGGGCTTTGGGCAGAGGGTGGTGCTTTCCATAGAGCATTTTTTCTTTTTTATATTCTTCTTCTTATCCTTTTGCTTGATTCTCTTGTCTCTCCTTCCACACTATCTATTATCTATCTATCTATCTATCTATCTATCTATCTATCTATCTATCTATCCATCTATCTATCTATCTATCTATCTATCTATCTATCTATCTATCTATCTATCTATCTATCTATCTATCTATCTATCTATCTATCTATCTATCTATCTATCTATCTATCTATCTATCTATCTATCTATCTATCTACTTAAAATAGGATAAACCAGCTCAATGACCAGAGTCAAGTGAATTTGGAGAGCCTAGTAAAAGGAAAACAAGAACATGGAAGGATACCAGGGAGAAGGCCAATCACAAGTGGAATAAAAAGTTATCCAAATTAAAAGAAAGCCTAAAAGATGCAAAAACAAAAATAGAAGACATTGCCTCTCAAAATCCCTCACATGTTGAAGCTCCATCCACTCTACCTCATCCCACCCCACCACTCATTGTAAATAAACCACAACCAGGGTCTATTCTTGCAGATCCAACCCCAAAAGTCTTGGACATGATGTTCAAGGCCTACCAGGCTCGACTTCAAGAAGGGCCAATGACTCAAACCTAGACAAGAGCTACCCTAGAGCAAATTTGGAGATTGAATGGACCAAAATGTGCATGAAAATGGTAGAACTAGCTCAAGCTGTGCTCGAGACCAATCAATTGTTCAATTAGACAAACTCCATCAAACCGGGTTTGCATTTTTCGGGCTTACTAGAAAATTAGAGCAATTGGTAAACAAGCCACATGTTTCTTTACCTCCATAGGCTTAACCAATTTTTGAAAGAGAAAGCTCTGCACCAATGGAAGTTTATGTTCCTAATTCCATGGATGCTTGAATACCTCTTTCAATTCAGGAGCACTTTCAAGATTTCTTGCAGGAAATACAAGAAGAGAAATGGGCAAAGGAGAAGGATAATCTCCCTCCTATTCTTGAAATTGATTACCTTCATGATCAATTTCCCAAAGACATTCCATCTATTTACCGAGACCAAGTACAACAACAAGAAGATGAAATATTAGAGTTTGAATCTAATTCTTTACAAGAGTTGCCACAATTCACAGGCCCATGGGAATTTGAATCTCTTCAAATCAGAGCTCCCACAATATTGGTAAGACATGAAGACTCATTGGTTCCTAGAAATACTAAAGTCATGAAGAACACTAAGGTTCAGTGTCATCTCACCTTAGAAGAGCTACTCAAAGTAAAACCTGAGCTATGGAAACGTGTGGCAAATCAAGTTCTAGAACTTGATTCCAATATGTCAAAAGCAGGCTCTAAGCAAAAAGTGCTAGCGATACCTATAGACAAAATAGAAGACATGAGTGAGGGAGAAGAAGGTAGTACTTATCCTCCAATCACCTACCAAGGTTACACAAGCAAACCTATCTTAGATTCAGGTGCTGGTGTTGTGATTGTGACCACCTCTTTGTGGAAGCAATGGGGCAAACCCGCATTAAGACCAACTAGAATGAAGCTTCAAATGGCTAATGGCCATATTGAAAGATCTCAGGATTGCTAGAAGGATAACTCTAACCACTTGTGGGGTAGAGTTTGAACACACCTTTGCTATATGTAACTTTTGAAAAAATAATGTTTATGAAATGATCCTAGGAAGACCCTTCCTACGACAACTACAAATATTACAAGATTGGGGAACCAAATCCTTGTACTTGCAACACTTAGGGGTCACCACCAAGTTCAATCTAAAGGATTATACCTTCAGGGATGTACCACCCATACAATAGAACCCTATCCGCAAGGTGCAAGAAGATTCAATCTCTGTGCATTCTAAAAGCCCACATGATCCATCTTGGATGCACGAAAATACTCACTTGTGGATATGCAAGGTCACAAAGGAAGAGGAAAGAGGCTTAAAAGCAAGAGGAGGAGGAACTTCTCAAGGAGATAGACTAGTTAGAGACCCAACCTACACACCGATGATCTTTCCAGATGAGGAATTTGAGCCTCATGGTTGGGCGGAAATCTTGGCCACCATGGTCATTGCTGTCAATGAAGAACAGTGGATACCTCATTGTGATGAGGGACACATGCATACATATACACATGAAAACACACACACACACATGCTAGGGACCTTTAATTCTCCAAATGTCTGACATATCTTGATTTAACAACTCCTCTATATCAAGAATAGACCAAACTTTACACAAACTTATGTTATCTTTCATGTACATTAAGAAATACTTCTGTTACGTCAGCTTCAATAGTCTGGTTCAAAAATGGACTTCAATCTCTGCATATGACTTCAATTTTAATCATTCAAATGAGACACACATGTTCAAAATCCTTTGCGCAATCATAATGATCATTAATTCTCCTAAAGAACTATTAGATTCCTAATTTGATCACTTAGATCAAACCTTTGTCAAAAACTACCTTCTAGAAATGGCGACTTTGACATGGTCAACTTCTTAAGTTGATTTCTATCAGAATCTAACCCATTTTGCTAAACTCTTTTAGTAAAAGCTTCTTTACCTTCTAACTTAGATTTTGAATGTTGAAACATAAAAATATTTACATTGAGCACTGAGATCCAAGCAAATCTTTGAGCAGCAAAATGCGCAAGTCGGAGAACTTCACTTGCAGACTTCTACATATGAATGTTCCTACTTGTCATACACACAACCTGAAGAGAATAAGATAATCAAACTTTGTTCATAGCTTAATTATCTTTTGAATTAGATGTGTACAAAAGATTTCTTGATCCGCATGATCAGGCTGAGAGAATTCTAGGAAAGACTAGTCGCTAACTCACGAGAAAACTCTCTACACATCTATCTCTTGAAATCTATTGACTACCTTTTCATCTATTCTTCATTTCTCTTCTTTATCACAACTATACATGAGTTTATATGTACATATGAGTATGAACTCATCACTACATCAAGTACTTTTGAAGTATTTTTCCTTAGCTATTATACATAAATGTACAAAACATTTCTTTCTAATTCCTCACTTGACTTCATGCTTTGAGCTTAAGTGTTTTCTTCACTTCTTCATTCCTAAGCTTCATGTAATCATCCATTGATGATTTTCTTGCTCCAACAGTTCCCCCTCAATCGGAAATTGTGATTACCTGCACCTTCTTTATACCTGCCATCTCTTTAAACCTTTTTAACTTTGGTCCATCCAAGCTTTTTGTTAGCATATCTGCCACTTGCTCTTTTGTTGATGTATACATGACTTAAATTTCTTTATCAATTACCTTTTCTCTTAAGGAATGATATTGAATTTCTATGTGTTTAGTTCTGGCATGAAACACAGGATTAGCTGGTAAATAGAATGAACTCATACTGTCTCCAAATATGATTGGAACACTCTGATCAATTCCTATACTTTTTAATAAAGTCATCAACCAAATTACTTCCTTTGCAGGTTCCACCATTCCTTTGTATTTAGCTTCTGTGTAGGACAATGCAACTATATGTTGCTTTGTTGAACACCAAGAAATTAGCTTATCTCCAACATACACAAATAACCATGAGTGGATCTTCTATTAGCTGAATTATCTAGCCAATCTGCATCACTAAACACTTTGAGTCTAGCATCAGAAGTGAATCCATAATACAAACCTTCATTCAGAGTTCCTTTGATATATCTTAGCACTCTTTGTGCTGCAACCCAATGAGTTTGCTTTGGGCAATGCATCAATTGAGATAAGACACCAATAGCATATGAAAGATTTGGTCTTGTCAAGGTAGCATATATTAAACTACCTACCAAAATCTGATATGTCTTCATGTCCTTGAACTCTTCTCCTACATACCTGCTTAGTTTATGATTAACCTCTAGTGGTGTGATTGAGGATTTACAATTCTCCATGTTAAACTTCATGAGAAGATACTTCAGATACCTTTCTTGTGTAACATACACTCCATGTTCAGTGTATATAATCTCCATCCCTAGAAAATAAGACAAGTTTCCCAAATCACTTATCTTAAACTTCTTTTCCATTTGCCTCTTGAGCTCCTTGATTCCTTGAGCATATGTACCTGTGACAATAATCTCATCAACATAAATACATACATAAATGTATCTATCTTCATTTGCTTTCACTAGCAAACTACTATCTGCCTTTGAAGCTTGATATCCAAGTTCATTCAAGAACTTGAACAATCTATAATTCCATGCTCTTGGAGCTTGCTTTAGACCATACATAGCTCTCTTAAGCTTGCAAACATAATCTGATTCATTTGACTCTTTGAAACCCTCTGGTTGCTCCATGTATACTTCATCTGCAATATACCCATTTAAAAATGCATTCTTTACATCTAATTGAGAGAGTTTCCAACCTTTACATGTAGCAATTGCAATTATAGTTCTGATTGTAGGTCTAGCTTTGTATCTAGACACTTTTCCATTTACAAACCTCTTTGTCTTATACACCCACTTACATCCAATTACCTTCTGATTCTTTGGCCTTGGCACCAATTCCCATGTCTCATTCTCAAGTAGAGCATCATACTCTTATTGCATTGCTTTTTTCCAATTTTCCTTTCCTTTTTGTCTTCACAATGTAAGCATAATCTTTGGTTTTCAAGAAAGAAGTATCATAACTATACCTGATAGGTTGTTTTCTATCTCTTGATGATCTTCTAATTTCTGAACTCCTTGAAGTTTCTCCTTCATTTTTTTCTAGATCAGACCTTGTTCTATCTTCTAAATTGTCCTGCATTTCATTTCTACAAACATCATCATCAATATCTTCTTCATATACCTTCATCTTTGACTTTCCTTTCCTTTTTATTTCTTCAAGATATGTGCACACATTGTTTGGTCCTGTAAATCATGTGCTTTGCTCATCAAATGTAACGTCTCTTGAAACAAGAAATTGTTTTGTGGATGGAATCCACAACTTGTATCCCATTTTTTTATCATCATACCCAAGAACATATACTTTTCTGCTTTAGGTTCTAGCTTAGGTCTCAATTGAGATCGAACATAGGCATATGCCAAACATCCAAATATTTTGCAGTGATCAAGAGTAGGTTTCTTACCCCACCATGCTTCATAAGGAGTCCTTCCCTCCAAAGCTTTTCAAGGCAACCTATTCACAGGATACGTTGTAGTATTAATTGCTTCTGCCCATATATAATTAAGACACTTTTTTTCCTTTATCATTGATCTTGCAAACTCTAGAAGAGTTCTATTTTTTCTTTTCGCAGCTTCATTTTGTTGTGGGGAGTACCTACACGTCATTTCTCTTTTGATACCTACATTCCACATATAATCATCAAATTCTTTAGAAGAATATTCTCCCCCTCCATCTAATCTCAATCTCTTGAGCTTTTGTCTTGTAATTCTTTCTGCATAAGCATGATAGTGTTTAAATGTCTCAAACACTTCAGATTTATCCTTGATTACATATAGAGTAATCCATCTGGTTGCATCATCAACAAATAACACATAATACCTTGATCCATTTATGCTATAGTCCTTTGAAGGACCCCACACATCTGTATGAACCAATTCAAGCATATTTGAATACTTGTATCCTTGCTTATTGTATGATTTCTTCTGAGCTTTACCTAACTGAAAAGCCTCACACTTGTATATCATATGTTGTCCTTCAATATTTGGTAGAACAAGCACTGCACCATTCTTTGTCATCTCTTTTATTCCCCTTTCATTAAAATGTCCTAACCTCTTGTGCCATAGATCCAATTTAGACATCTTTTGACTTCCATAAGTAAACAATGCATGTCCACATTACCTTGGACTTTGAGAGTGAATAATCTTCCTTCATTTTTCCCTGTAACAATGCTTTTATATCCTTGACTTCAATCTTCAACATAAACAACATCACTTGTAAATCTGAGTTAATATCCCTTCTCAACAATTTGCCCTACACTTATTATATTTTTAGGAATTGTTGGAACATAAAGTACCTTGCTTAGAAGTGTGCTTCCACTCTTTGTCTTCACTGATCCAATGCTCTCAACTTTGTGTTTGGTGCTATCTCCTATTTGAATTGTATGTCAATTCACTTTAGCTTCCATATCAGTCATTAAGGAGATATTACCACTCAGATGATTGCTACATCCTGAGTCAATATAAAACATCATTTGATCTTCATTGATTACTTCATGTGTTGCATTCAAAATAAGAGTCAAGTCTTCCTTCTAATCTAAAGAATAATTGTAATAGGTGTTGTTATAGGATTGAGTTTGGAAACTCCTTCCTCCTCCTCTTGCAAATGAGATCCTACCACCTCTTCCTCTGAAATTACCTCTTTGATTTCTGCCTCCTCTTCCTCTAGGACTGAAATTCTGATTATGACTTCCACCATCTGGATTGTTATACCAACAATCATTTTCCAAGTGATTTGTTTTGCTGCAAATCCAACAAGCTTTATCATTATCTTTGCTCTTACCTCCTCTTCCTTTACCTCTAAAACTTTCATGAAGTTTACTTGACTTAAATATCCTTCTTCATCATTTGTCTGCTTGCCTTTAGCATTCTTCTTCTTATTCTTTGAATACATTGGTTGGCTTGAACTTTTGTCATTCTCTCCTTTAATGTCCTACTCAAATGTTAGCATATGTCCTAACAATTGATTAAGATCAGGAGTAAAGTGATCTAATGATAATTTTGTAGACAATATGAAAGGTTTCAACTTTTCATCTCCTCTTAGACCTATAAGTATTTGCGTTACCAACTTGTCTTCTTCAATTTCTTCATCTATTGCTCCCAAGCCATCTGCAATGTCCTTCATCCTTGTAACAAAATCAGAAATTGACTGAGAACCTTTCTTCTTGAATGTTGTAAATTGAGCCCATAGTGAAGCCTTCCTTGATTTGGTTGTGTTTTGGAAATTTCTTCCAAAGCATTCCATACATCTCTTGCACTTTCTAATCCTATAATGTGGTAGAAGATAATCATTTATAGCCATGTAAATGATGCTCTTAGCTTGAGCATCTTAATTTCTTCATCCAATTCTTCAATTCTGAAAGTTCTTCTCTTTTTGGAACACTTTAATCCTTAAACTCAGGCTTTCCTTCTTCTCCTATAATAAATGATATCAAATCTTTGCTCATGAGGTGTGCTTGCATCCTCATGGACCATGCTAGATAGTTCTCTCTATCTAGCTTGTCAATCTGCAAGCTTTCTCCCATCTCTTGACTTCTGTGTCTACAATTACTAAGATTTGTGGTGATATAATGTACCTTTGGTATGGAGCTTTAATCCTTCTTAATCCTTTGAAAACTCGTGCTTTTGTTTTTCTTCAGGTTTTCTTCCAAACTTTACTCTTTACTCCTTCAATTCACAAGATCTTTGATATCTGCAACAATGGGGATTCTCCTTGCTTCTTCTTCACCTTGACTTTACATTATCTTTCATGTACATTAAGAAATACTTCTCTGTATGAAGTTTCCTTCAGCTTCAATAGTCTACTTCAAAAATCAACTTCAATCTCTGCATATGACTTCAGTTTTAGTCATTTAAATGATACATGCATGTTCAAAACACCTTTGTGCAATCATTATGATCATTAGTTCTTCAAAAGAACTATTAGATTCCTAATTTGATCACTTAGATCAAACCTTTGTGAGAAACTGCCTTCTAGAAATGGCGACTTTGACATGGTCAACTTCTTAAGTTGATTTCTCTTAGAATCTAACCCGTTTTGATAAATGCTTTTAGACAAAGCTTCTTTACCTTCTAAATTAGAGTTTGAATGCTCAAACATAAAAAACTTTACATTGAGCACTGAGATCCAAGAAAATCTCTAAGCAGCAAAATGTGCGATTTTGAGAACTTCACTTGCAGAATTCTACATATGAATGTTCCTACTTGTCATACGCACAACCTGAAGAGAATTAGATCATCAAACTTTGTTCATAGCTTGATTAGCATTTGAGTTAGATGTGTACAAAAGATTTCCTGATCCGCATGATCAAACTGAGAGAATTCTAGGAAAGACCAGTCGCTAACTCACGCGAAAACTCTCTACACATCTATCGCTTGAAATCTATTGACTACCTTTTCATCTATTCTTAATTTTTCTTCTTTATCATGAATATACATGAGTGTATATATACATTTGAGTGTGAACATGTCTCTACATCAAGTATTTTTTAAATATTTTTCCTTAGCTATTATCCATAAATGTACAAAACATTTCTTTCTGATTCTTCACTTGAATTCATGCTTTAAGCTTGAGTCTTTCCTTCACTCTTCATTCCTAGGCTTCATGTAATCATCCGTTGATGATTGTCTTGCTCCAACAACACACACACACACATACATACATATATATATATATATATATATATATATATATATATATATATATATATATATATATATATATATATATATATATATATATATATATATATATATATATATATATGTGTGTGTGTGTGTGTGTGTATGTATGTATGTATGTATGTATGTGTATATATATATATATATATATATATATATATATATATATATATATATATATATATATATATATATATATATATATATATATATATATATATGTGTGTGTGTGTGTGTGTGTGTGTGTGCATGCATCCACATGCATATATCACACTCACATCCATATACATTGACATATATCACACACATGTACACACATACATACACATGAAAGACACGTGTGCATACTTACACATGCATACATATAATACACATGGACACACACACATACACATACATATATCATACATATATCATACATATAATACATATGTGTGTGTGTATGCATACTTACACATGCATATATCATACTTATATTCATATACATAGACACGTATCACACATGTATATATGTGTGTATGTATATGTGTGTGTATGTGTATGTATGTGTATAATGTGTGTGTATATTTGTGTATGTGTATGTTTGTGTGTTATGTATGTGTGTGTATGCATGTGTTTGTGTGTGTATGTGTGTATGTATTTGTGTGTGTTTATTTATAATTTACTATTTTTAACAATAATGTAACATAAACATTTTTAGTCATTTTAATTTGTTGATTTTTAGGAGTAAAAAAAATGAGAACTCTATGTGACTCCTTCTTGAGATTTGTTTACTCTAAATGGAATTAAGCACTAGAAACCAAGAGCTCTAGATCCGGAGGCACATATAAAATTTACATATGATGAATGTGATTGTGGATCGTGACACTTTGTTTCTACTATGCTCTATACATTTGATGAAGGTGAATATAGATCAAGAGCTCTTGGTTTCTAGTGCTCTCTAAAAGGTGGTCTTGGAGGTCTATACCATTCACAATTCACTATTAATTAATCACCAACATGTAATGAAGTAATAGTATTGACAACTAAGAATCTTCTTACATCTCTACTAATGTATGGTGATTCATGACTATTTTCATGTTGATGTATGTATGTGTGTATATGTATGTGTGCGTATTATATTTTTGGGTATGTGTATGTGATTGTATGTGTATGTGATTGTATGTGTATGTGCATGTATATGTATGTGCATGTATATGTATGTGTGAGTGTATGTATGTATGTGTAAGTGTATCTATATGTGTATATGTATGTGTGTGTACGCATCTTTATAAATTCAAACTTCTTTTGTATGCTGATTCTTTTTTTAAACAGAAATAACAAGAGACATTGTATGGTAGAAATAAATAAGAGAAGAGCAACCATACCACCTAGACACGACAATATTTTCATAGACACCTACATCTACAAGAATCATTTCCTCAGTAGAAGGTATGCAAAGTAGTTTATATAAATGTGATTTATAATTATCATAGGTTTATGAATATTTTATGTTTAATCTATGTACTTTTGTTTCATTAGATAAACACAAGCTACTCCAAAGAAGAGATTTGAATTAGCTCATACAATATGCTTAAGCAAAATGGGCCATCATGGTTTTGTTGCTACATTTGTAAGTATATGTTTTATTGAGACTATATTTTTTTTATTTGATTAAAAACACTAATGATTAATATTTTTTAATCTCAATGTAGCATAAGGATAATCATCATTATCCTACAAATAAGGAAATCAAATATGTTACATATTGTAGATACCAATGTCTGAGTTAGCAGGTAAGAGATCATCCAAATGATTTTGTGAGCATTTTTTAATTTGATATACTTTATTATTTTATGTTTTATATTTTTTTAATTTATGTTTGTTATATGTAATATAGGTGTTTTATGGAGAGGCTAATATGGATGAGGTAGAGATATAAACATAGGAGGGATGATATTGAGTGTCATATGGTACTGACCCCTTTACCCATCATGCCTCTTTAGATACATCAGATCATGTGGATGCTCACGATGATGTGGATGATCATGATTAGGGGGTTGATTCAGATGATGGACACTATTTACATTGGATGTATTTTACACATTGATACAAAGATACATACATACATACATACATACACACACACACACATACATACATATATATATATATATATATATATATATATATATATATATATATATATATATATATATATATATATATATATATATATATATATATATATATATACATATATATATATTCTCATATTAGTTATGTTTTTAATTGTGTCTATGATGTGAGTTCATAATTGTAATAATTTTGGATTGTTTATTAAATTAATTTATTTTATTGAAGTAAATTATATGACCAAAATGTACTAATGATTTTTATTATAGTTTATATTCAACATGAAATGAATTACCTTAATTGTATAATTCATTCATATTATATGTGTGTTTGTATGTGTATATCTGTGTATGTGCATGTAGTTGTGTGTATCTATGTTTGTATGCACATGCAGGTATATATCCATATTTGTGTATGTGCATGTATGCATGTGTATCTATGTGTGTGTGTGTCTGTGTATGTGTACATGTATTTGTATGTGTATGTGTATATGTATGTGTATGTGTATGTGTATGTGTATGTGTATGTGTATGTGTATGTGTATGTGTATGTGTATGTGTATGTGTATGTGTATGTGTACGCGTATGCGTATGTGTATGTGTATGTGTATGTGTATGTGTATGTGTATGTGTATGTGTATGTGTATGTGTATGTGTATGTGTATGTGTATGTGTATATGTGTATGTGTATGTGTATGTGTATGTGTATGTGTATGTGTATGTGTATGTGTACGTGTATGTGTACATGTATGTGTACGTGTATGTGTATGTGTATGTGTATGTGTATGTGTATGTGTATGTGTATGTGTATGTGTATGTGTATGTGTATGTGTATGTGTATGTGTATGTGTATGTGTATGTGTATGTGTATGTGTATGTGTATGTGTATGTGTATGTGTATGTGTATGTGTATGTGTATGTGTATGTGTATGTGTACGTGTATGTGTACGTGTATGTGTACGTGTATGTGTATGTGTATGTGTATGTGTATGTGTATGTGTATGTGTATGTGTATGTGTATGTGTATGTGTATGTGTATGTGTATGTGTATGTGTATGTGTATGTGTATGTGTATGTGTATGTGTATGTGTATGTGTATGTGTATGTGTATGTGTATGTGTATGTGTATGTGTATGTGTATGTGTATGTGTATGTGTATGTGTATGTGTATGTGTATGTGTATGTGTATGTGTATGTGTATGTGTATGTGTATGTGTATGTGTATGTGTATGTGTATGTGTATGTGTATGTGTATGTGTATGTGTATGTGTATGTGTATGTGTATGTGTACGTGTATGTGTATGTGTATGTGTATGTGTATGTCTATGTGTATGTGTATGTGTATGTGTATGTATGTGTATGTGTGTACATGCATATGTATGTGTATGTGTGTATATGCATGTGTATATGTATGAGCATGCATGTGCATTTGGATGCATGTGCATGCATGTGTATGTGCATGCCTGTGTATGTGCGTGCATGTGCATGTGTATGTGTATGTGCATGCATGTGAACGTGCATATGCATGTGTATATATGTGTATGTGTGTGTATGTGCATATGTATGTGTATGTATATAGATATGTGTTTATGTGTGTATGTGCATGCATGTGAATGTGCATATGCATCTGTATATATGTGTATGTGTGTGTATGTGCATATGTATGTGTATGTTTTAGATATGTGTTTATGTGTGTATGTGCATGCATGCATGTGCGTGCATGTGCATGTGTATGTAGATGTGTGTGCATGTGCATGTGTGTGCATGTGTACAAATGTGCATGTCTATGTCTAAGTGTATGTGCATATGCGCATGTGTCTAATCGCACGTGTATGTGTATGTGTATAAATATGTGTGTATGTGTGTGTATATGTGTGTATGTGCATGTGCATGTGTATAACTATGTGTATGTGTGTGTGTATGTTTGTGTATGTGTGAGTGTGCATGTGCATCTTTATGTGTGTATGTGCATCTAACTGTGTATGTGTGAGTATGTTAATTTATGAAAATAAATAAGTTAAATGATATATAAACAATGAAAATTGTAATTACAATAATTAGCCATACATTATTCTCAGTGAACTTCTTCAATAATTTGCAATAAAGAGAGAGAGAGAGAGAGTGAAAGAGAGAGAGAGAGAAATCAAAAGAGATAGAAGGAGAGAGAGAGAGAGAGATACAAAGAGAAGGAGAGAGAGAGAGAGAGTGAGAAAAAGAGAGAGCTCGTAAGCGCAACACAAATATGAATGTTGGTTCGCTCTTCGATGAGACACACATAAAATGGCGATCAAAGAGGGATGCATTTGTTTTTATGTGGTCAAACACGTGTCATATAAGCGACTTTCATGATTGTGGTAAATGTGATGTTAGGTCTATCGTATATGTGACGTTTTTACAATTCTAAAACTTTAATTATCATCATTAGAAGCCTCCAAAAGAGTGTCAATATTGGCATCGTTTAAACAATAGTACATGCTCAGTGCCCCATGTGACGGAATGTGCAATCACAAAGCGATAAAATTGTTTCATGTCAATCATCGTTGTGCCCCCTTATTCCTTGTAGTGACTTTCCCATAGGGAAGGAAGTGAAGATAAATTAATGATTATTCTTGTTGGCTAGTATGCATGAGATTTTCCAAGTGAACATCCATGGGAAGATGGCTAATTGGTTGTTACCCTTTTTACAGGTTGAAAACTGAATTATTGTTATTGCAGTACAAGGAGCTATAGCCATTCCCTCTGTTAGATGAATGAACGTATATCATGTTGGCTGATTTTTCAAGAAAGCCAACCCTCTTATTATAGATTGTCTTTTGGTTTCATTACCCTCTTTAAACCTCCTGCATGTTATCTGTATCCAAGAACTAGCAATGCCATCCAACCTCTTTTTGCTTTGTTGTACGGCACCGTACTGTCTACCTCGTAAGGGGTAATCCATGTGCACATTGA